>BLKR01006012.1:2500-67117 GCA_011170035.1 Teleogryllus occipitalis | reverse complement strand
TAGTACCCAACACTCCAGGAAAACCATGAATATTGTAAAACCCATTCATTACAGACCTTTGTTCTGCAGTTGTTGCGGGGAATTTAATATATTGTGCACTGAGAGATGCTATTGCTGCACTAACTTGATGCACAATTCGCTGTGTTGTGGTTCTGTGCATATTTCCCACGTCGCCAATTAAAATGTTAAATGCACCTGTGGCGTAATAGCGTAAAGCAGTTAAGACTCTGTTCATAGGAGAAACTGGAAAGTTTCTGTCGGTAGGGAACTCTAACCTCTCACTCAATTTTTCAACCAAATGCAACACTGTACCTTTAGTCAAACGAAACCTTTCTTGGAACTTCCTTTCGCTGTAGTCATTGAAAGGATCACCTCTATCCATCACAATTGTCCTTTGGGTTCTTTGATGTAACAAATAATCATAATACAACATTTCGTCGAATTCACGATCGTCACAAACTGTTCTATACGCCATTGCAAATCCACTACTAACCAGCTACTAACTCCCGTTAAAACTACAAACGGGCCCAAAATGACCGATTAAAGTTAACGGCAGCTAAGAAATATTTAACGAGTGTTAAACTTTGGTGCATCAGAAATCTGAGATAACGACCGTTAAGTTAACACTTAACGTGAGTTAAATTTTAACCAATGTTGGTGCACTCCCCGGCCATAAGTCTGCTAGCAAGGACCGCAAGAGGTCGCACTTCGTAAGAAGAGAAAGTTATGCAATCGTGCGCCGGAAAATTGCGAATTTTCGGCAGAAAACTCTTATTCCCGGACCCCGGTAACAAAAAAGTGGATAAATCCTATACTATATAGTAAATTACGTTCGCTAACACGTGGTTTATTCAGAATCCAGGTTTTGTGGGACCTTGATACCGAAAAATCGATTAACAGCAAAGCATCTTGTCTGTCTGTGCAAAGCCTAAACCGGTCAGCAGATTTTCTGGAAAATTGATATTCCCCGATCTATCTGGACGAACTCGAGGCATCGTTTGTTCGAAACCGATGTTTTGATGTTTTTAGGGTACTTTACATGAAGCCTAAAAAATTGCACCAAAAAGGTTTCAAAATATTTTTCATTTAACTTTATTCATGGATAGCATAAATAATGCTTAAAAGAATGGTGCAGGTCTCATGTTGGTTGAAAATCCAAATTTTCCGAAAATTGCAAAAGTGCAATATTTTGGCATGTTTCTCCAACTAAAAGATTAGTTGTAGAAATAGATAGATTTTTCCTTTAATGAAATCAGCTCTTTAAAGACATCATGAATTGAGGTCATGTTCAGTTTTTCGAAATAATGAGCACTTTTCGTGTAAATTTGCGTAAAAGAGGGATTTTTTAACAAGCTTTTTCTCAAAAACAGTTCCAATATTTTCTTTAAATTTTCTCTTCGTGTGCCAAGGGGTTATAAAATCTGGTGCTATTCCCATTTTCGACTAACTCTTCAATTTTGTTTAATAGTAAAAATTGTAAACATTTCTAAACTTCAAAAATGGAAGGCACAAATAAGATTAAAAAAACAACTAAGGTTTATAAAACAGCGTACTTGTGCGAGAGCTTTCAAACCCCTCCCACGTCCCCATCCTTCTATTACCATATTAAGGGAGAAAGTTAACGAAACATATTTTTGTTTAAGTAAAATGAATTTCCTTTATACATTTTTTAATGATCGTAATGATAACAACATACATTGTCAATTATTGCATAATTTTTATTTCCATCAAGGTGTCAGTGAATAAGAATGCTTTGAATTCTATGTAATGATAATAGTTTACAGTTCTAAGCTAATATCACCATACTTGTCATTTTAAAAATTAAAAATCTTTTATTTTTCTCATTCCTTAAGTGATGATTTCATCTCTTCAAAATGCTTTGGAATTGTAAGATTTCCTGTATGATAACTGTGGCGTCATGGAGAAAAACACAGACATTTACAAGTATGTACAAGTTTATTTACATGTATGTACAATAACCAACTTCTGCTCCGAACCTACACACTTGTATTTCCCCGTGGATACCCCACATAGCTAGGGAGGCCCCGCCTTCTCTGACGCTACTCCCGCGCCGCTACCGTGACCTCGTCACCCGTGCACGGCACGACACGCTCCAGCCTGGGCGTGAAGTTTTGCGCATCGCCCGAGGTTTCCAGAATAAAACCCACCGTCTGAGCTCGTCGGCTCGATTTTATACCAGACTGCAGCCGTCACGTGACTGTTCTGGGTGTAGGAGGGAGGCTCGCGTCTACCACGTGACCTTCCCGGTCAAGCTGGTGTCCCCTTTGTCTAAATGTATCCCAAAGCCGGGGCGCCAGCTATTCATGCCCGCAGGTATGCGATACTTCCGCTCCTCCTCCCACCCACGGCCGCCACCGTGACGCTACAATAACTAACTTTGAACATCTGTCACACCTCTTCTTACACAAACTAGGCAATACAAATTTTAAAAATGACTACGAGTCTTATGTAGTTTTAAAATATGTAATGTACTAAAATGAGACAACTTGCATTGCAACAATTAAATTTAATTAAGACTTCAAACACATCATATTACAAATCAGTTGGGATGATTGCTACCTCTACTTTCATCTCCTTCTACTTGTATCTCAGTTCTTGACGGGCCTTTGTCCAACTTATGGTAATTCTAGAACTGAAACTTGGTCTTATCAGGGATTTCGGTGTGTTTCACCCCAATAATTATCATGGTCTCATTTTCACCTCTTGTTCTTTCTCAGATAAAATATTTTTTATAAAATTCCCTAAGTCTCTTTCAGTATATTTTTTTCTGTTTAAGTGGTTTGGAAACACTCTTCTCATGCTGAACATGGCAAAAATATTGATCATAAATTGTTGGTTCCATAATAATTTCAAAAAATTATTTTCAGGAGAACGTCCGTATACATGTGACTATCCTGGATGCACTAAAGCCTTCACTCAAAGTGGCCAACTTAAAACTCATCAGAGATTGCACACAGGAGAGAAACCTTTTGTGTGCTCACAAACAGGGTAAGAAATGCCAATTCCTTAAAATTAATTTATTGTGCATAATTTAGTTGACCATACTGATGTGTTGTTTCTATTAAAGGTGCAACATGCGTTTTACTCATGCCAATCGACATTGTCCAAATCATCCATACGCAGCTCTTCATCGTAGTGATGATTTTGTCCTGCGTCCTGTAGCATCTAATCCTGAACAATCGAGTGATGTTCTTCGTTGGCTTGAAAGGTAAGTAAAATGTCTTCACAAGAAAGGGTACTATGTAGCTTGCAAATATCTAACACTTCTCTTTTTTGAAGGTATCGGAAGGATCGAGAGGAACGTACACCATCAAAGAAACTTGAAAAAAGAACAAAGTCCAAAAAAGAAGGTGTAGAAAATGAGTCCTCTCACGTAACACCAATTAAAAAGTCAAAAATTAGGAAGGGGTTGGTCAATGAAATGGAACAACAAGAAAATTTGCATAAAAAGCATAAATCACAAGGAGGGATGAAAAATTCCCAGCCTTTACGTTGGCAACATTCTTCGGGTCGAAATTCTATGGCAGAAGACTTCAGAGAATTAAAAGTGGTGACACAATCATCTTCTGACACAGACTCTGATCATCTCAGTAATATTTGTATCAACAGTGGGTTGTCTTTCAGAAATATTAATGAGAGGCGAGAATATAGACAAGAGCAACCCAAAAAGCGTTGGTTAAGAGAAGCCTGTCAAGATCAGTCTTTGTGGGAAGAAAAACAAGAACTTGCACAACCTCTTCAGTGGATAGAAAGAGAAGACGATTCTTCATTTTGTGGAAACGGTGAAAACATTGATGCAATGCAGACTGCTAATCAAATGAGGCCCACAGTATTGATGTTAGCTGGAAAAGAAAATAACTCCCAGAAGGTGAAAGTGGAATCAGAAGATCAATATTCAATTTGGCCCCAAGTAGCTCTAAGCAGTTCTTTACAAGATGATAATCTGAAATGGATGGGTGCTATGGCTTTGATGCAACTTGCCAAAACAAAGGAAACTGCGTGTGCAGATAATGAAAGTTCTCCCCTGAACCTTTCTCAGCCTAGATACACTCAACTCTAAACTTAAGATCCCTAGCTACTTGTGTGTATTGTAGTGTACTTTGATGTACTCCAACCCCCTCCCCCTCACTCCCCTTCTTAGTTGAACGTTTTTGATAACCATAAAAATGTCCAATTAGAGTGGTTTTCTTCAATGTAAAATATCTCGTGGTACCAAGAGAAGGTATAAAAATACAAGAGTATTTTAAACTTAGGGATTTTACTGTATTAGAATAAGGGGGAAATAGTTTTATTTAAGGGGGAAATAGTTTTATTTAAGGGGGAAATATCTTTATATAAGGGGGAAATATCTTTTACAGTTTTATACATCACATTTCTTAGAAAAGTGTGAAAGATGTCAAGTTGTTGAACATTATTATTCAGCCACATTAATCCAATTACCTATAACTTTTTGGATTAAGGCCATGTCCCTCAATCTGTAAAGTGGTTGTAAAGAGGAAGGTATAGTATGTAATCTCCCATGACATCCTAGTGTGATTGGAGGGAGATGTTGGATGAAAAGATAGCAAACAGTCCATACCCATTAGTGTAGTACAGCTCTGCCTGGAAGTAATGGGAACCAATGATCAGAGCTATCTGTGAGCTCCATCCAGGCAGGGGCCTGAAACTTGCGCATTTTCAGCACTTTGAGCAAATCTCTGGCACCAGCCTTGGATGAAAACTGTCATGTTCCAGTGATTGGCATTCGCATCTTGTTGCTGCAACAATTGCGGTTTCCATAGCTGTTGTGTAATTAATGTACTTCCACTCTGTGTATTATAGTTAGAAATAATTCAATGATCTGTTAATCATTGAAATCTTTTATTATACAGTGAAACCCCTCTTTTACACTTCATGACCATAGAAAAATGGTGTAAATTAGGGGAAATGATTCTTTTCCTTCAACACTATGCCTATAATAGGCACATACAAACAAGAAGCATTATAATGTGCTTTAAAATGCAGAATTAGACACATAATAAACAATATAACAAGGTCCAATGGAAATCTGACCAAAATGTGCAACATTGAAAATCATATGCATATTTACACTGAAATGTAGTTAATTTTAAATGCCACAAAGACACTTCCATGAGTCCTCATCATCTACTGATTGAAGCCATTTATGAAGTAACTATGTACCCATTGTTGGATGAAGAGATGGCAATAGTATTTCTGTTGTAAAAAAAAAAAAGAAGAAAAAGCGATGTTTACATATTCCCCAACCAATAATACGTTAGTTTATGGAAGTTCATAATGATTTCTGCCAATTATATTTTATTAATTTTTTTTGATTTTAGAAATAGAAAGTGGTTTCATGAAACAAATTTCCAACTGCTAACTAAGAAAATCCCATACGTTCAGCTATTTAGGGGTGGGAAAAAGTTACATTTAAACTCATAATAATATTGTACATTGCAGTAGGCTTTGCTAGGGCCATGTTTAAAGTGGGAAGGTGGTGTGAATGTGTAGCGACTGCGAATTGTGCATGGCACAAAGTGCTTTCTAGACGGTGTTGTGGCAAGCAGACTTATAAATTGTGGGAAAATTCAAATTATCCTAACATGAAAACGGGGCATTAATAACATTGTGAATGTACGAAAGTGGATGGGTCCATCAAGAAATGTAAATTGCGGGAATGTAAAAGCGGGGTTTTACTGTATTATTCTAAGAAAAAATCATCGTTTTCCTCTGTTGTGTGGATCCTTTTACTTCTAGAGAAATTATTTTACCTAATTTTAAAGGCCAGTTTCTGGAAAACCTAAAAAGTTGGGGAATTCGTAGAACAAGTTTAGATATCAGGGAAATTTGAGACAATTTTGAAACTAGATTAGTAAGAAATTATTGGCATATTTCTCTTTTGGCTTTTTCATTAAGAGTTGAGTATGTGTCCTAGCGTTGGGATTCCTAATTGTGATATTACTTCAATAATAATGTTGCCACGTTGGACAGGTTACAGTGAGTAAAGACCCAAATTATTGTTTCCAAATTTTGAACTTTCATTTATACATTCAAATTTCAAATTTTTACTTAGCATATTTGAGCATTGTGAAAGTCTTAGAACACTGATAACTAGAATCTCTTGTTTTCTTGATGAATTTGAATCATAACAATTTTATTGTAGGTTTAGATTGAACTTGATGTAAGTCTTCTGGTTTTACTTCAAAATGATTTGGAAATTTGTTTAATATTTGCACCATGAAGTGCATTATTTTCTAATTGTGATGAAGATTGCCATCTTCAGTACATTCAAATTGCAACTTGGTCGCAGGCATTGCTTTGTGTGTTGTGGGTCATTTATGAAAACATTTAGGGTTTGTTTTTAACAAGAACATTGCCGAGCTATGAATTCAGAAAGAATGGTTTAATAATGGGATTTTATAATAGTTCTATTGTCCTAACAAGATTGCTTACGAAGTGTTTAAATGCATAGTGAATATCACGTTTAATGTGTCCCAAAGTGGCCATTCTAGTTACTGGATTATTCAATATTGTGTTAATTTTTTATGGAAATTTTCCCAATTATATTGGAGTAAAAAGTTTCATCAATAGTTTTGATTCATGTTTTATATTTTTTCTTAACTTCTCAAGTGAATTAGGAAGGTTGGACCAAGTTTTGAGGGAAAATAAATCACTTTTAATAGTCATTAGATAGACAACTCAAAGAAAGGGGGGGGGAATTTGTTTTGCTTGTGGAATGTAGCAATGATTGAAGTTGGAATGATAACTTTAGAAAGTGGTGTAAACATATTGCTGTCTTGCCATGTCAGTAAATGTACATGAAGTACGAGCTGTCAAGGTGTAAGTTTCCACAGAGAATGAATTTTTACTAATTTTGTGTTAATATTTGTTGTGATAAATTCCTTATGATCAAAAAAGTTTGAACTTGAGAATTTTCTTCACAAAATGATAAGTTTGTGAAAATTTTCACAATTTTCATTGTTTAAAATAATGTTTGTTGTGATTAGATTAAACTTGTATTCAGAAAGTGTGTTGTTGAATATTAAAATCGGCTGATGCTGTCATTGTTAATTTTGTATCAGAGGACTCAGAATAATTCTTGCTTGAAGGGGTAGATAAGTAATGGTTCTTAGCTTCTCTGACAAATTAAAGGATAATCCGATTACTTCAAAAACAGTCGAAAATGATTGTGTGATGTATTCTCATGAGGATTATATAATAAGATAAATACTGAAGTCCTCAGATTCTGAATTCTTTTAAAAGAAATTTGTCTTTTAAAGTATTTTTCATATTTTTCTTTGGTGCACATTGTATAATTGTGTATTGGAGGAGTTTCACATCATGGACTGAGATTTTACTTACCTAATATACTTTAGTTCTTCTTTTATTGTGAGATCATGTTTCTTAAATTTGTAATTTCTATTCATTTCCTTTATGTACATAACTTTAATCTGGGATGATGATTTACAGCATAATTTTTCATTGGATAGTTGCAGTATTATCAGTAGCACTGAAACTGTCTGTAACTGCTGTTGAACAGTTTTCATAGTGTGAAGAGCAACCCTTCCTAGTCAGTAAAGTGTTTTTTTTTTAATGGTGGGGAAACAAATTTAAATCAGACTAATAATAAACGTAAGTTCCTAAGAGATGTTGAAAATTTTGTATTTCTCAATTATGTAGCTGCTTTTTATTTCATGTAATATATAAGGCATAGTTAAGTGAAATATTCTTCTTCCACAATGCCATCTTTATTGTATGGCAATCGGTTCTTCTTGTTAAATCTGTTGGTATGAAAAACCTTTTACAGTGTGAATATTCAAAATCCTGGTGCATTTCCAATGAAAAAATGTACAAACTATCAGCAATACTTGAAGTATTTCTGCAAGTATGATTTATTTGTTGAATTTTCTTGATTGTAGAGTAATCAGATATTGTATTACAGCGTTGAAGATTGCGTAAAAGTACAAAATGGGTGTGTATATATATATATATATATATATATATATATATATATATATATATATATATATATATATACCCATATATATATATATATATATATGGGTATATATATATATATATACCCATATATATATATA
Organism: Teleogryllus occipitalis; assembly: GCA_011170035.1. Taxonomy (NCBI): domain Eukaryota; kingdom Metazoa; phylum Arthropoda; class Insecta; order Orthoptera; family Gryllidae; genus Teleogryllus; species Teleogryllus occipitalis. The sequence goes on along the minus strand of BLKR01006012.1, from coordinate 58,997 downwards.
TATATACCCATTTTGTACTTTTACGCAATCTTCACGGTTTACTCCCCTAATCTTTTGTTTCTTCCTATGTAAGTTATGTAATATATTTTTAATAAGAGTTTTTATATTAGATTAGTAGTCAACATCTGTATGGCCCTGTAAAAAAAATCCAATGAATATGTATATTATTTTCATTTCAAACTTTGTATTTTAAAAATTGCAAAGCGATTTGGGCTTTTATAGTCAAATTTACAAATCTTTATTTCTGTTATTATTATGAATATTTTATAATTAAATTTTAGCTAGTAAAATAGCCATAGTTCATACATGTGTGAAATTTAATTTTTTATTGAGCCTATGAGAAACATGCTCTGGCCAGTTGGTGTTCGTATTTAGATTTCAGAAAACAGCAGAAATGTAATCAGTTCTCCACATTTGTGTACCAGATTTGCACACCTTTTAATTGTACAGAGCTAATGTAATTGCACGGAGAGCAAGTTAGTATTTTTCTAAATAATAATTGGATTTGCAAATTTTAAACAATAGAAATTGTAATAGATTTGTGCATGAAATACAAGATTAAAATAATTAAATTATAGGAATATGCATGAAACTAAAGAAAATGCTTTAACTCAATAACTGAAATTTCAGAAATTGTCTAATAGTGTAGAAAATTTGTGTTTTGATTTGCTAGCTTTTCACAGTTTAGAACTTCTGTGCAACCACACGGATATTAAGTTGAAATTCTAATAAAGTGGAACAAGAACTGGAAAAAGTGACTCATGGCTTGGAGTTAAATTTTATCTTAAAATGGAAATGTTTTAAATTTTTTTAAAAGACAAGTCTGTTTTATAGTGAAAATGTTCTGTATTGATTTGTGTGCATATGTATATAGTTTTGCGCAACAGCTCCTTATGGGGCAAGGCATATCAGTATTGTCTCAGCCCATATAAAATTTTCTAAACTTTTTGAATTCATGTTAATATTTCATCGCTTTTGAGAAATAGTGGAAACAGTAACTTTTCATTAATATTTTATAAAAGCATGATTAAATTTGTATTGTACAAACTTCTTTATTGCAATTTTAAGTATTAAATTTTTAAGTGCTCTAGAAGAGTTTTTTCCCAAGAGATTATCCACTTATCCTCAGCTTTTTGGGTGTTCTTATATATTTATATTTCTCATTATAATTTGTTGAAATTGTGCTATTTTGTACAGAATTTATTTTTAAAGGAATTCTAATATATGAAGACTTTCTGTTTAGAAGGATAATTTTAACTACAAGTCTTTGTGACTTATTTTTATTAAATATATTAACTTGCCTGGTTTCATTACTTTGTTTTAATTTGCATTGAATATTAATGCATTAAATCCACAGAAGATTTGTTTTATTCTTTGATTAAGTGATATTTTTTATCTATGTGATTGCAAACTAAAATTGGAAAATATATACACACATACGTATTGAAATAATTTATTTGTGCTAAGTAATTTCACTAGTATTAGTGAAAAAAAATCTTGTCTTGAATGTGTTATCTTTTTTATGTAAAGCTATAAATGCACGAGGTATTAGCACATTTTAAACTTAACATTATTGCAGGAGGTGGAAACTACTTGCCACAAAACATCAGCTCCACTTATTAAATCAAGTTTTTTTTGGAAATATTCCTAAAAAGAATAGTCTAATCATGTTAAAAATATTGCTTTCATATTGAGATTAATATAATTTAATGTACTGATGTTTTGTGTGCAGTCTTCACCATTTTATTGAAACGTAGTGTAGAAAGAACTTGAAATGTAATTAATATTTGACATAGCACCTGACTTTTTAACATTAAATCATTTTGTGCACACAGTGTTTTCAAAATGCTCTGAGGAAGTTATTTTTGAGAAGAGTTGAATTCTTAATTTTATCAGATTTGAAAAGATTTGTATATAATGGAGATTCAGGACAAAGCTTTAAAAATATGTACATTGAAATTGTAAATCTTGTATATCATTATTTTTTCCTTATGTAGATTGGCTGGGGTTTTCCTCAGGGTTGCTTTTTTTATGTGCATGAAATCAATATTTTGCACTTATTTATAATAAATTAATCTTGTTACTAATTTGTTTGCAATATTTGTGTACATGTCCCTGCCCATTCACTTACCCTTTCCCTGCAATTTCAGTGATAACAATTGTTAGTTTTAGAAGTATTCAAACATCGATATTGAGAATGACATTGCATTTGGAAGTGTTGTGTATTGTAGCATTAAACGTTGATTAAAACTAGTACAGTTTTTTCAACTTTACTACAATTAGTGACTAATTAATTGCAACTTCCAAGTTCATTTTATGAAGAATATTGGTAAGTTCGTATGAAGCAATGTACTACAATGAAACGTTTATTGCAAATGAAAGAATTTTAGTAGTAAATTCAAGAAGTTCTGTATTTTCAGGTACTATATCCGTGGGGGGTGGAGAATATAAACTGCTCAACTATTGTGAAGCCTAGCATAGACGCTGTCGAGGAGGAGAGACCATTTTGTTTAAAGGAGATCCCTCTGCCAGTCATTTTGACTGACCTTCCACCTCTGGGTTATGTGCACAACAGCCTGGTGCTTGGATACCACCTTTGTATTTAAAGCAGACATCATCTTACTCCTTTGTAGTGATGAAACATGTGCAGTTAATGTAATTGATTAATTATAATCTGGAGAACAACCATTTCTATTAATAGGTTCAAAAGTAACAAGTGATTTAAATGATTTTTGTTTAAAGTGGGATAGCAAAACTACAATTTTGAAATAAAGCAAATAGTTTGAAGTGTCATTCAAAATACTTTTTTAGGTTTCACAAAGAACTAAAATATTTTTTGTCTTCCTTTAACAGTTAATTATTACACAACATTGTACAAATACCTCTAATAATGTAAATAAGCCAGTAATATATTTACAAGTGAGCAAACATTTTTATATACAAAATAAGGCAAAAAATTTATTTTACTAGAATGAGAATGGAGGTATAAAAAGTATTGTGATATACCAAAATGAACCATTTTTGTGTATGAAAATTTCATTTTTATGAAGTAGGATATAGGGATGTCAAAAGACGCGAGGGCGGTCGCTATGTGACAAGTAAATAACGTCAAGGGTCATTTTCGCTTGGCTTGGCGTTCAAGGTCATTTTCGCTTGGTGAAGAGGATATGGAAATGACCGGGCGGAGGTGGAAATAGTATTAGTTTTGTTAGACAAAAGATGATATAGCGTTCTGATGCTTTGAGTTTTAGAAAGAACTGACACTAGCAACGCGGTAATGAGCGGGTCGGCTCTTGACATTTTACCAAGATGAGGAAAGACTTGATGGACAACCAAATACGATGCAATAACTTGTATAATTAAGTCTATCGATTCTTATATTAGGATATAACGTTCATGTGGGGAAAAACGAAGGAATTCTACAAAGTAATAGTCAGTACGTGTATAGTCGTCCACCCATGATGCGAATAAGGGTAATAATAGTATCGCTGGGAGAATTTGAACTTGATCGCGAACATTAGGCTTTACATTAGGAACGGAGGACTTTATGAAGAAGGAAGATTCTGCTGTGACGACGGAGAAAATTCTACGGGGCGCCATCGATTGGAGAAGTGAAGATTTCCTGAAAGCAGCTTGAGACTAGTTCCTCGCTTGTCCGTACGGTGCGCTCGACACGACTTAGGTATTTAATATTTTCTGGTGCTTTCGTTGCAAGAAAGGGATATTGGTCACTGGACACTCGTATCCGAAGAGAATTCGTCTTCACTTCACGGATCAGGGAGATTCCCTGTTCCGGCTTCATAACACCATCTCTGTCGCGGATGGGCAATTTCTCTTTTTACTCTTGGTCTGTACAGAAAGGCATGTCGGGGGATCCTTTCGTGAGACATTCTTTTTAAGTGCTGTACCCACCTGTGATCTGTATTCATTTTTTTCATTGTTAGACAATGTCAAATTCTTGTCTTATGTCTTCGTTTTTTTATGTTATCCATTAGGGTAGAGCGTTTTACTCTCTGGAGGAATTTCATTTCTTAAAAAAAAAAAATAATAAAATTTAAAAAAAAAGCTCGTTTGTGGCATATAGCGAAGTCGCTAGCCTTTCACCATTGAGGTCCAGGTTCGATTCCCGTCGAATCTCATGTGAAATTTGTTCCAACAAAAAGAGTTTGGCCGCTTCACAAGGGCTAGTCCAATCCCTGTGAAGTGTCCTAATTCCTTCCCAATTCTGGCCGCTGGGTAGTGACGCAGGGGCGCGTGAAGTAAGAGGCGCGTACTCGGAGATGCTACCTGGCGGTCCTCTTTGACAACTGACTAGACGAGACATAAAAATACAGCGTCCTCTGGAATAGAGGACGATAATAGGATAATGGAGGATTACTCCGCGCTCAACGCTCGACCAGGGGCGAAGAGACGCGTTGCGTCGATAAGTTGAATTGAGGCCGCAACAAATACAAAAAAAAGAGGCTTGTGTAACCGAGGACACGCTAATATACATGTATTTATTTAGTCAAAAACTGTATGTGACGTATGGGGGAGAAAATCATCTGCGCACGCTTTCTTAAGTTTCAGAATCACTTCCCAATAATTTAACTATTAATAGTTGAATAATAATAACAAATTTAAAAAAAGCGAGAGATTAACATTCAAAAACTAGATATTTTCGTTGCCAAATTATAGAAAACTTATTTTTAATGGTAAAGGAACGAACAGATTTGATTTTTCTGTATTGTTAACAAAATAGAAACGCACCCTAAGCTCTACTACCACTACAATCAAGAGGAAAGTTCAACAAAACGTGCGCACAGTGAGTTACATTAACGTCCAGAAGCAAATCAAGGGGCCATCTCAGCATTTGCTCAATGGATCAGGGAAACTGGACAAAAACCTGATCGAGATGGGGGTCATTGACCCGGAGGTACATTATTTGTCACAGGCATATTGAGTATTTTTTTAAAATTATACAATGTAAACTAATTCGTTATACTATATCTTGGTTTTGTTAAAGTAAACATTTTTCGTTTTGACGGTCAGTATAGCCTCTAATTGTATAGAAAAAGTTTTGCAGCAGAAAAAAAATTTTACTTTTAACTTAAATTTGTGTACCAATTTTAATTGTTTAATTTCTATTGGCAGAGCGTTGTAAAGTAACGTACATGTATTGTATGTGGATTTCTTGTAGTGAGCTGTTGATACTGACACTTGATGAACATGATTTCTACGTCGAGTGTTGTAACTATAAATATCAGTATTACATGGAAATAAGTTCCCACCGTTCAGTAAGTCAGTTTTGACAAATACTACAGACCCATAAATAAATAGGCAAGGCAATGGTAAGATTCCAAGCTCAATGAAAAGAGGCTTGCACGGATCACGTGGATGGGATTTTTTCATTATTCGGATAATTTTCTTTTGCAATCTAAATGTCTGAACACTAAAGGACGAGCTTCGCCAGAATATTATGCCATATCTCAGGCGGGAATGTACATTTGCAAAATACACGCAACGAGCTGCATGAATGCTGACAGAATTAGAAAGAATTCTGAATGCATAACATAATGAGCTTAATTTAGTGTTTAGTTCTGTTATATGTACATTCCATTTGAGGTTTGATTGAATTGAGAGACCTAGAAATTTTGTTACCTTAACATCAGCAAATTGCATATTGTTCATTTTTAATGAAGCATACGATTGCCAATTTGAAACGCAAAATTGCATTGAGACAGTTTTTCCTTCGTTAACTATTAATTTGTTATTACAAAACCAATTTGAAACTTCTGAAATTGTATTATTTATTGTTTCTTTTTTGCAAAGAACATTCGTGTCATCGGGAAACAACTGTTCTTCCATTTTTAATAGATGAGGGCATATCGTTTACGTACAACAGAAAGAGGATAGGACCTAAAATCGAACCTTGTGGGACCCCATGTTCAATTGGCAAAGAATTGGAGAGATAAGTAAATAATGTCCTTTCGTGCCAGTACGGTATTTGTACTCTTTGAGATCGATGTTTAAGGTACGAGGCTATACAATCTAGGGCAATACCACGAATTCCATAAGAAGGTAATTTTGAGAGCAATATGTTATGGTTAATAACATCAAAAGCTTTCGAAAGATCTAAAAATATTCCAATGGGTTCTTCATTTTGGTCCATTGATGAAGCAACATCTTTAAGGAAAGAAAAAATGGCAGTTTACGTAGATTTTGATTTCCTGAAACCGTGTTGTGAGTCTGAAAACGCTTTGTTTTTCCTTAGAAAAGTTTCCATTCGCGTATAGAAAAGCCTCTCTAATATTTTTGAGAAAACTGACAAACGAGAAATTGGCCGGTAATTTTGAATTTAATTTTTTTTCCTTTTTTAAAAAGTGGCTTAATTTTTTTTAAAAAAGTATCTGGAAATATTCCTGTGCACAAGGAAGCATTGAAAATGTGAGTTAATGGGTGTATAATGGCAGGTGCACACGTTTTTAATAAACAATCCGGAAATTCATCTAAACCTGATGAATATTTATTTTTTTAGTTTGTTGACTATTCTAAAGATTTCGTTAGAAGAAGTTTCGTAAATAAACATCGTGCCGACATTTTTTGGGGGGGGGGGTGTTGAATTTGATGTTGAATTTTGTGGTTTTAGTCCCTGCGTGAGATCAACCGCAATTCTAGAAAAATGTTGGTTGAAGATATTCGCAACTTTTTCTGGATTACTTGTTTCTCTTTCATTATCCTTAAAACAACATTATCTACGAAATGTCGTGATGACGTGGTCGTATTTTTTACGATGTTCCACATTGCTTTAGTTTTGTTTCTAGTGTTCAAAATATCCTCATTATTTTTCATTCTTTTCGCCTGAACTATTATTTTCCTTAAAATTCTTTGATATCCTCGAAAGTAGACGTGGAAATCGGGTGATACGTTATGATGTTTAGAAATAAAGTAGAGAGTACGTTTATTTTTACACGATGTTCTAATTCCTTGTGTGATCCAAGTATTACTTTTTCGTGAAATGTTTAATTTTCTCTTTTTAATAGGAAAGCATGCATTAAAGAGAAATGAAAGCTTTGAGAAAAATAAATTATATTTTTTATTTTTGTCAATAGCACTATAAACTGCCTCCCATGATTCTTTCAGCAAGTAGTCCGTAAATAATTTTATGTTAACTGTAGTAAATGCTCTGCACATGCGTGTTTTATGTATTGTGTCAGTATTCATGTTATTAGTAATTGTAAGAATTTGTGCATCGTGATCACTGTAACCTAGATTATTCGTTATTATTTCATATTTAGTTGTGGTTTTGTTAATTATAATTTGATCTATTGCTGTTTGTGATTAGAGTATTCCGTGTAGGTACGTTCACTGTAATATCTAAATTAAAAGAATGAATTAAATTGAGAAACTGCTCTTTTTCGTGGGATTCGCTCAGAAAATCAATATTGAAATCTCCACTTACAACAATGGATTTAAAAGAGAGATTACTAATTTTGTTCAGAGTTATCTCTAGATTTTCTAAGAAGTTGAAATAATCTAAAGCTCGCTTTGTTGGAGGTCTGTAGATGCAAAGTAAGATCATTTTGAGCGAAGTAAGATGTACGACTGTTATTTCAAAAACTTTTTCAACTGCATATAAAATGAATTCTGACAAGAAGGTAGAATCAATAATATTTCTTACATAAATACACGAACCTCCGTAAGCAGGGCCTTTATTTGATTCCCTCGCTCTACAATAAGATCCTGCAAGGTAAAAACTAGGAATTTGGAGTGTGTTTAGATCATTATGAGATAACCAATGTTCTGTAAAGCAAAGAACATCTATTTGACTGAGATCACACTCTAATGCTGCCTCGATAAATTCCATTTTATTTGAAAGAGATTGCACATTATGATGCATTATTTGAATCTTTTGCATGTACCTACACGGATGCTTTTCTGCTGCATCTGACTGTAGTTGCTATTTATTTATCTCATTTTTACCTTGAGTGCGTGGTCGAAGGAAGTATCATGTCCCAGCAGTGTTAGGAGGTGAGGGAGGAGGGGTTACAGATGTAGAGGAATTAATAATGGGAGAGGTAGTACAAGGATTAGGTTCAGGGGATAAGGTAATTGGGTCCAAAGGGGTTTCGGAGGATGGAAGAGAACTAGGATGAGTCTTGGGTAGGATACTGCTGAGGTGTAAGGATGTGTTTTGCAAGTTCGCTACCGAGTGCATGTTTTCCGACAAGGTTCAAGTGAAGACCATGCCGGGTGAAGTGTTTTTCTGAGAGAAAGTTAAGCTCAAATAATTTAACATGTGTGCCTCTCTTGAAATCTTTTAAGATGTACTACCATAATGTGTGACGGAGGTGTTAATTTTTTTTGAAATGTGGTCTACCGAGATCCATACATACATGGATGAATATGATGTTCTACGATTCATATTTGCAACTATCTGATTGAAGAACCACATTATGAGGATTTCCTTTTAAAAACAGAAGTTGAAGTTATAATAAAAAACAAAAGGGATTACATTTAAGAAAACCACTTCAACAGTGATTTACTATTAATCAATTGACAGTCATATTTGCTCAGCAGTCAAAAAGTTTGTTCTTCGTAACAGTATATACATCAGTGGCTCTCATTGAAATACAATTTCAATGTCAATTATAATTTTCTATTAGAAAATTTTTTTGCAATAATAATTTAGCGTATTTTGTTTACAGATTCTCTTATGAAGTGAATTTTGCCTCGTTACTAATGCTCATGTACAAATTTTGCAATTAATAAATTATACAAACTAAAATAATACAAGAGTTCTATGTCACAGATATACAATTTGTGTTAAGAACAAACTACGCATTTTCAGGGTTATAATATGAAATTAACAAAATCAAGATCTGATCTGGTATCGAAAAAGAAATTTTTCACCAACAGGGTAATTTATATGTGGAACCAGCTAGGAAATTGCCTCTGCAAACAACACAAGAATTCAAAACCAAGTATGATAAATATAGACCCATTATCATGAACTTCAGCACAAGACACCTCCTTACTTTCTCGTATACATACGTATATAGGGGATTAATATATGTAGAATAGAGAAAGTTATGTATTGCTGCGATTTCGAGATTTCAACGGAAATACATGTTTTGGGGTCCCCTGATACCGAAAAAGTTTTGTTTTTTTTTCCCAAAACGACCGTCCGTCTGTCGTATGTGAACAAACCTAGCGCCTAAACCACACGTACGATCTTTTCCAAATTGAAGAAACCCCTGTCTATCTGGCTCTAGTTGAAGCTTTGAAATTTTGAAAAACATTCTTTAACATTTGGGAGTACTGTACATGACGCTCCCCGGACATTTTCAAAATTTTCTTGGAAACGGCTCCTTTTTTTTCTTTAAATTTCTTGTAAGAGTAGAGTAAAATACATTTATAATGGTGGCATAGGTCAAATTTCCACGGTTAACTCTGAATTTTCGAAAATTGCAAAAGTTTGAATTTTTTTGGCGTCTTCCTACAACTATAAAATTGAAGACATTGATTTTTCCTTCAAATAAAATTTGTTACCCATAAATAGTTCTTTCATTAAAGCCATGTAGACTTTTTTGAAAATTTTAGTTCTCGTGCAATAGACCGTGAAATATTGGCAATTTTAAAAAAATTACAAAAATAAAATTTTCTCAAAAACGGCTCCAATTCTTATTAAATTTTTGGTAGAGGTAGCACCAAATGCATTCTATCTGATGACATAAACGCCATATTGCCCTATTCTTTGTTTTTTTCAAAAATTACAAAAATGTATTTTTTTACTTGTCTTTCGCGTCGTTAATATTTACATTATCGACAATTTTTTCACATTATTGTATTAATGAGTACATGTACTTTAAATAATGTCACATAAAGTTTCTTGAAACCTCAATAGTTTTCTGTGAAAATGAACTCAAACTTTCGCATTTTCAGAAATTCCCAAACGCCATTTTCTCAAAAATGGCTAAATACACTGTTTAATATGCCGTAAAATTCATTTTCGTTTATTCAATGTTGTTTTTCTCAGCAATTAAAGAAATATAATTTTTTTGAAACATCTCACGCCGTTAATACGCACATTTTTATCGATTTGTATACATTATTGCATTTGTAATTTGACGTGCTTCAAATGACCTTAAATGAACTTTTTCGAAAACTCAATAGATTCCTGTGAAAAAGAGCTTCAAATTTCCCATTTACAGTAACGCTTAACGCCATTTTCTTAAAAAAAACGGCTCCAAATTTTTCAACGAAAATTGCTATTTCGGACGAGGTTTTAGCCTTCTTTAATATTCTTGAAGTAATATTTCTGTTGTTTTATTACGAAAGCAAAAAGTTGAGAAATGTGAAATAAATGTACTTTGGTCGGCGATAGATGGCAGTTGGCAAGATGATGGGGCGCGATCGTAAAGGCAGTGCACACCAAGGAAATGAAAACGTTACTACGACAAAATCTGTGCCATTCTGTAACACCACTAGTTCTTTTTATAATAGGCAAGAGCAGGTTCTCCTCTATATATTGCGAGCTTGTCTGCAGCTTGTAATAGTTTCTCAACATCAGACAATGCATGTAAAGTTGTACTAAACAATATATTTTTACTGTCAAATATTAGCGTGAATTTAAAATGCCAAAATTATCACAGTTGTAAGACACTGAAACACACAGATAAGCACTTTTTTTCTTCTTTTTTTCTTCAAAAATTACAGCTTTTATTTCAATTACAACTTCATCCTATTATTTTTGGTTGGCCACCCTAAAAAATTGTCACTTTACGCCACTTTCAAAATGTTTCTCAACACTTTTTGCTTTCTATGTAACATTGCAACCAACGTCTAGTCTCGCTTTTCAACCGAAGTCTGCGGCGCCTCTGACCGGAAGGTCCTAGGTTCGAGTCCTGACGACGGCAGGATTTTCGACACTAGCTTTTCAGCTAGGTCGAATTCAGTCGCTGTCTAGAGGAAAATTCTAGCGGCCGGCTGCTTTGATCGGTAGTTTTCCGTGGTTTCTCCGATCAATACAAGGCGAATGCCGGAGCAGTACCCTAACAAACGGGCCACGGACCGCGCGCGTTCTTTCCTTCCTCTTCCTTGTCCTATCCTCTCCCCTTACACTCGCACACTTACACTAACATGCACTACACTACCACATATTCTGGGAGACCGGTCGGGAGCTAAGCGCTTGTCCCGGCTGGAGCGGTGCCCCGCTGGTGGGAGAGTCCTGGTTGGGGGGAAACCCCACTAGCCGATGGTAGGTCGGTGCCGGTTCTCGCCATCCTGCGGGGGAAGATCACCGCCATCTCCCGAGAAAAACATGCACTACACTTACGGGACTAATGACCAAAGCCGTTGACGCACGTGGAAACACGAAAAAATCAATCAACCAATCATTCTACCGAAGTGCGTCACATGCGTCACGCTTTTCAATCGTATTATGGTCACGTGGTTCGTGACGCAAACTGGCGCTGCGCAGAACGAGCAAAAATCATTGCATTAGAGGAGCCCATCTATCTCTTTCTACCATAGGAATATCGGTGAAACGATATTATTGTGAACGGAAGTCGCGGCTTGGGATGCTGCTCCTACATACCTGCGATCATTTATTATTTGGCACACGATCGATACTTGGCTCAAATTGTTAAACCGGCAGAAATTTTGAGTAGACTGTTTATACATAAAGGTACTCGTGATCCCAGTTATTGAAGTAGACAATCATTAATTGTCCATGATTGTCTAATTGTCAATAATTAATAATTTACAACTGAGTAATTTGATTTATATTATAAACAAATTATTAATGTACCTAAAATCGATTAATTTGATTTATATTAGAAACAATACATAAATCTAAAAGCAAAAGGGATTTGATGATTTCATTTCGATAATATAAATACTTTCTATATGAAGACAAACATTTTTCAGCAAAAAGTTGTAAATCATACTTTTGTCAGTGAGACTTTTCAATAATTTAAATATAAATTGTATAAACACGGGGACGAAAAAATTCCTATCACATTTTGACGCGAATTTCAAATTTTTGAACTGATAAAATTGGTTTTAATTGGTTTTCACTATCGTCCACATTGTTTAAAAATCTGAAAAAATATATGATATAGAATGTTAAAAGACACATTTTAGGGGAAAAAAAAACTGAGACAATACTCCAACGTAATCTCGTCGAAAATGTATTTTTTTTTCTATTTGAATTTGCCGTGAGAATTGATTGCCAAAAATACCTTAAAATGCAACTACTTTTCACCATCTCACCATTTTTTCCAGACCGATACATACAATTGAAGCTGAGAAAAAAAAAAAAAACATGAAAAAGACGTTTCTCGTTGTATCTCTGCAACAGCCCCAGAAGGCTGATTTTGGGTGTATCTACGGCATTTTGTATGAGCAACGCGATTATCGATTTGCTTTGGGGGCACTTTTCACCCCCTTATTCAGCTATACCCTTTACTTACATTTTCCCACAAACCTAGAGTAGAGTACTTTACTGTGACAGAGTTTCCATATTATTCATAAAATGGTTTATATGGTTCTCAGCTATCTGAATTGTTTTCTCTTTCTATTAACTTCTGTGAATTCCTAATAACCACTTCATTTCACGTATTTTAGGTAGCTTCAAAAACATAACCAGTGGTGCTAAAAACAGAACATACTTTATCGCCCGTATTTTCATGCGCGAAAAGTACTCAAACTCGAAAATTTGTGCATGACCTTGTCTCCAAATGTATCTTTAAGGAACAGATTCCATTAAGGGAAAAATTTATACCTACATAATTGTAGTTATGGGGAGACGTCAATAAAATTTTGAATGTTTGCAATTTTCGAAAAATCAGAGTTTTCAACAACGTTCTGTACCGTTCTCTTAAACGCCTTTCACACTATCCAACAACAAAATTTAATCAAAACGATGGAGCCATTTTTTGAAAATTTAGAAAATTTTCCAAGGGCTTCATGAAAGTAACCACCAAAATTAAAATTTCAAATTCTAGGGCCCGCGACATCAGCCAGATCAATTGGGGAATATCAATTTTGGAGAAAATAGGCTGAACCGTTTAACCGTTAGCATTGTTCAGAGACGGATGGACAGACAGACAGAATTCGATTTTTCGGTATCAAGAACCCACAAAAAATGGATTCTGGCTCCACCACGAGAATTGTTTTCTAAATTTAGCAACTGGATTTATCCCTTTTTTCGTTACCAGGACCCTGTAATAAGAGTTTTTCTGCCGAAAATTCACCGTTTCTCCGCGCAGCATTACATAACTTTCTTTCTACTCCGTAGCGAGAAATTAAAACTGCTACATCAACTAGAAACCTTGTAGAGAATTTTGTTTTAAAAGATAACGATAGAGACGTGAACTACCCGGCAACGGGAGCTAGTCTCTTCAACCAATATTCTACGAGAATTGCTCTCGATCTCATTAAGGGTCTTTAGCCACAAAACTCAACAACTGACATTTCCACAAAAATTTTAGACACTATGTTTGTTTCCGAAACTACTTCCTATGAAATTCTCAAAATAATTGGTAAACTAAAAAATAAATATTCGGCCGCTTTAGATCAATTTTCAGGTTTTTGTTAAAGACTTGTCTACCTGCCATTTTACATGTTATCTCACATATTTAATAAATCGTTAAGCACCGCAACTTATTAAATATTTTCAAAAGAGCTATGAGCTCTTCAAAAAAGGAATCAAAAACGGAACTGAAAATTATCGGCTAATTTCTCTTTTGCCAGTTTTTTGAAAAATATTAGAGACTTTTTTTTACGTACGAATGAAATCCTTTCTCAGTAAATACGAATCATTTTCCGTGGCGTATACTGTGGGCTACCGAGGCTACTGGCGGTAGCCCGAGAAAATTACGAGAACAAAAATCTGACAAGATATATTAAAAAAATTTATAGGCCACATTTTTTCATTGATATATATTTTTCTATATTCCATATAATCTGTTCTGTTGAGATGTGTATTAAATCGCTTAACAAGCGATTTTCTGTGGTTCTGGTCGGTGCATCAGTCCTCTTATGAAGCGGCGACGCCGAAGAAACCGCTGGCATTCAGCGGCATCCACACTACGTGCGTTCGTTGCATGACTCATTCCCCCTCCTACTGGTAAGAAAGGGCCAGCCGAGGGCTCAGGTTGCCGATTTCCCGAGCGGTTTTCTTGACACTCTCGGAGCAGCTCGGAGATTCGGAGGCAGTGGGTAATAAACGGACAGAGTAAATTAGAAGTGCGCTTTTGTGCACGACACTCGCGTGTTGAGTGTACAAATACATAATAGACTATATTGATCGTATTTTAAGTGTTAAAATTGCAAGATATTAAATATGTGATAGTGGCAAAGTTAACTATTGTCAGATATTTGGTAAGATATTTTGAAATTATAATGATATTTGTGTGTGTGTGTGTGTGTGTTTTACTTTCAAAATTACTTTCGTATGGAATTAGTGGTATTATTCGAGATTGGTTTTCTTCGTTTCTTAAACCACGATCTCAGAGAGTAGAAATAGCCTACTGGAATGATGGAACATTACGTACCACCCATTCATTGCCAATTGCACAAGGGATTCCCGCAGGATTCGGTTTTTGGCCATTTTCTCTTTCTACTGTACGTAAACAATATGCTCTCGAGAATTCGAAACAGAATAACAGTTCTCTTTGAGGGTGATAGAAATGTCCTTTGGAATAAAGAAACCGTAAATAGTCCAGTATCAGATGTTTCAAATTGGTTCCGTAATAACGAATATTAATAGTAAACGAAGCAAGAACACTTTCAATGTAGTTTTCCATTTCAAATAAACAATTGCATACTCCATTGAAAGTGGTCGATGTGTTGACAGATGTTAAGGTAATAAAATATTTGGGTCTCTCAGTTGAGTCAAACCTCAAATGGAAAGCCCAAATGAATTGAACTGCAAATTGAACTTGCAAATTGAAAATTGTGGTTTTCTCTCAGGATTTCATATTTTTTCCGACGTTCACTAGAGCAGACAGGCTGAGCATTGTATCAGTTTTCTTGGAAGGAATACAAAGGGGATCATTAGTACGAAGATATAACGGTCTTCTTGATAACAAAAATATGTCGGAACACTGAGTTGCGGAGGAAATTGGGCACTTCGTGACTTCCGATAAGTTATAGATACGTCTCTGATAACTCAGTGGCATTAGTTCGCTATAATAACCAAGCAATCCCACATGTTTTTCTTTAATTGCATCTTCTTTCTGGGTTTTGGCAGTTTCTGTTACATCGTCACTTTGCAACTTTCTTCAAGTTTTCATCCGACTATCGGGAGGCATTTTCCGTTTCGCCAAATTATCTTCTCTTCCAGGGGATTGTCATTGAATGACCTTGGATAATGTTTTTACCTATTATTTGTACTTGCTCCTACCATGCTAAGAAACTACTTTTAGTTTTTTCTACCGCATCATGTCTACGACCATAATAACGATTTGTTGCATTTGATGCATTGTTGTGCTGTTTACTTCATCTCGTCGAATTCTTGCGATTTTTCATTCAGTTATATTTTATGTAATTAAGCTGTTTGAATGGTATAATGTAGTCTTACCTACATTATAACATAGAATAGTATCAAACCGACTGTTCCTACACAAGTAAAGAGTATCCAGAGTTTTAACAATGGAAATAATTTTAAAATCTTTGAGGGTGATAGAAATGTCTTTTGGAATAAAGAAACCGTAAATAGTCCAGTATCAGATGTTTCAAATTGGTTCCGTAATAACGAATATTAATAGTAAACGAAGCAAGAACACTTTCAATTCATACATTAGTTACTGTTATACTTCATGATTCTCTATGACTAAATCTGTAACAATAGTGTACTTCATCTTCTGGGTCAATGACACTCATCGCGATCAGGTTTTTCGACCAATTTCCATTGACCCTTTAAGCAAATGTTTAAGTAGCCCATTTCTGTGGTTCTGGACGGTAAATGTAACGTCATTTTCTCCGCACATTTTCTTGAACTCTATGGGATATTAGTGAGTTTAATTATTTCATCAGCACTACCATCAAATAAAATATGACTCATTTCTTGACACAAATAGTTTCTATTATACGAAGCGAGTATTTCTTATTATCAAAGATTGTCAAAAAGGCTCGTGGTCAGCTTTATCCATAATTCAAATAAAGTCTATACGTACTTCATTTGAATACTTAATTCATTTGAATTTATTGAAAGGGAAGATAGCGATTCGGAAGCTCATGCACTCGTGCACAAATGTGCCATAAAAGTAAAATTCCACTTAGAGTGCCACAACTGCACATTTCAAGCATTTTTGCAAGTCAGAGACTCACAAAAATGAGTCATGAGCCATTTCTTAAGCGACCATTGCTCTAAACGAAGCCAACAATTAAAGAAACTAGTAGTGATACAGAATGGCACAGGCTTTCTCGTATTAGTTTTCAATTTTCTTTAGTCTAAGCTAGCTATTCGGACTTGCTACATACTCTTGCCAGCTGCAAATATCGTCGCGCAAAGTACTTTCTTTTTAAATCTTCTCAATTTGTCGGTTTCATAATAGTAGAACCGAAATAATACTTTAAGAATATTATAAAAGAGTAAAAACTCGTCATAAATGACAATTTTCATTGAAAAATTTGGTGCAGTTTTTAAGAAAATGGCATTTAAGCGTTACTGTAAATACGAAATTTGAAGCTCTTTTTCACAGAAAATTTTTGGGTTTACGAAAAACTTAATTTAAAGTCATTTGAGAGACTTAAACTCGCATATGCAATAGTGTTTACAACTCGCTTATAATATGCATATTAACAGCGATAGATATTTCAAAAAATACATTTGTGTAATTTTTGGGAAAAACAAAAGAATACAGCAAAATTAATTTTAAGTCATTTTTAGTAGGGCAATTAGCACTCCCTGTCAGCAAATTTTGAAGAAAAAATTTGGAGCCATTTTTGAGAAAATCGCGTTTGCGCGTTTCTGAAAATGCGGAAATTTGAGTGCATTTTAACAGAAAACTGTTGAGTTTTCGAGAAACTTCATATGACACTATTTAAAGCACATGTACTCATAAATACAATTATGTGAAAAAATTGCCGCTAATATAAATATTAACGACGTGAGACAAGTCAAAAGAATACATTTTTGTAATTTTTGAAAAAACAAATTAATAGAGCAATATGGATTTTATGTCATTTTATAGATTCTTTTAATTCTATGTAAATATATGTAATAATTTGGTTTGTAAATAATAAACAATTCACTTGTTTTTGCAGTGTTTATGTTTCTGCAATGCACGTTTTGGGCGTTTAGGATGTCATCGTAGAGGTTACATCCCTCTCAAACGTATAAAGAAAAAATTTGAAAAAATCTGGTTTTGTAATTTTTTACATTGAAATTATTGAAATAAATAAAATGAAATAAAATAAGAATTTTTGTAAAAACAAAAAATATAGCAACATGAACTTTATGTCATCTTTAACAGTGCAATTAGCACTACCCGTTGGAAGAAAATGAAGAAAAAAAATTGGAGTCATCTGACAGACGGAACGTTTTGGGCCTACTTTTGGTACAATTTTTGCTCCATTTCAAACTATTATAACTTTTGATTGCATAAAGATAAGAAATTTGGATGTTTTGAAATTACCCATTTTCTGATCATTATGTATTTTTTCAGTGGTCTACAAATAGATAGTTTTGACATAAGCCTAAAACAAATATACATTTACAATTTAACTTTGGATAAACAATATCATACTTCTGTACCATTTTTACAGAAACTGTTAGCAGTAGAAACTTCTTGTTTTTTTAATGAAAGTACTGATTCTACTTAAGATAACAGGCTAACATTTATTTTGTTTCTTGATATAATATTACAGAAAAAAATTGTAAAATTTTAGTTTTTTTTATACACTTGTTTTTTCCATTATTTTAATTTAATATTGTTATTCAAAATTGAAAAATTATCAATTTTTTTAGCCTGTTACCTAGAACTCAAATTGACAAACTACTATTAAAAAAATCATGTGAATATCTTGTTTCGTTTAAGAGAAAATTGCACCTAAGTTTTAAAAAATTAACTTACCGGAAAAGAACAAAAGAAGCAAATATTGTTGCCCCGAGTGGCATTTAAATCAACATGGCGCAGGTATTTAAATGCCCATTTAAAAGGCTTAAAATGTCCGAAATCAAAAAACAAAATATACTACCTTGTTCAGAAAAGTTCAAAGAATTTTATGGTGTAAAAGAACAAAATTGCATTTTTTGAGTCCAAGAACCTTCTGTCTGTCCTTAAGAAAATGGCATTTGAGTGTTTCTGAAAATGCGAAATTTTGAGGTCATTTTAACAGAAAACTATACAGTTTTCGGAGGAACGTCATATGACATTATTTAAATCACATGTACTCATAAAAACAATAATGTCATCAAATTGCCGCTAATGTAAATAATAACGTCGTGAGAGACAAATAAAAAAGTTTTGTAAATTTTTAAAAAAAGGAAAGAAGATAGCAATATGGCGTTGATGTCATCTTATAGAGTATAGTTATCCGTACCAAAAGTTTAAAGAAAAAATTTATAGCCGTTTTTGAGGAAATCTGATTTTTGTAATTGTTTAAAATTGTAATTATTACACGCAATATTGCACGAAAAATACTAAAATTTTAAAAAAAGAGTACATCACCTTCATGAGTGAATTATTTATGAATGAATTATAGACAAATTTCATTTGTAGGAAAAACCTTTATCTTCTATTTTATAGTGGTAGGAAGACGCCGAAAAAATTCAAAATTTTGCAGTTTTCGAAAATTCAGAGTTACCCGTGAAAATCGGACCTATGTCACCTTTATACGTGTATTTTTCTCTATTTTTACAAGAAATTTGGAGATAAAAAATGGAGTCGTTTTTGAGAAAATTTTGAAAATGTCCGGGATACTTCATGTTTAGTACCCCCCAAATGTTGAAAATAGTTTTACAAAATCGCTGCGCCTTTAGTCGTGGCAGATCGACCGGGGAATATCCGTTTTGGAAAAAAATCTACGTATGGTTTAAGCGCTAGTGATGTTCACAGGCAGACACGTGTAGATGTGTATATATGCGCTTAGGCCCCGTCCCTGAGCTTTCGCGCTTAATGGGGCATGGACGAAAAGATCTCGAAATTGATTTGCCGCTGCATCACATAACTTTCTCTACACTATGTATATTATCCGTATACACGTACATATTCGAGAAAGTAGAAAGGTGGTTGAAAACGCTTTTGTCGGTTTATGTAATAGTATAATATAGCAAAGCAGTTAGAGTTAATGCGAGAAAGTATGTGCTGTTTTAGGTTCGCTAGTTATTTTTGTTAATTTTTACTTTCTCGTTGACGTACGTATATACGGAGTATACGCTGACGTACGTATATACGGAGTATATACGTACGTCAGCGTATACGTACGTATATACGGAGTTTATACGTACGCGTATATACTACGTATATATACTCCGTATGTACGTAGTATAGAGAAAGTTATGTAATGTTGCGGAAAATCGATTTCGAGATTTCAACGGAAATACACGTTATAGGGTCCCCTGATACCAAAAAAAAGGGCTTTTTTTTTTTCAAAACATCCATCTGACTGTCGGTCTGTGTGTCTTTCCAAAATTCCCTGATCGATCTGACTCGACTCGAGGCGCAGCGATTTTGAAAAGCTTTCTTCAAAATTTGGGGGTGCTTTACATGAATTCCGCCGGACATTTTCAAAATTTTCTTCAAATGTTTTTCTTTAAATTCTCTCCTTGTATTGTCAAAGAACGGTAAAAAAGTTGTGTTAATTTCATTTACGGCGGTCTCTCTGTATGTTTAAAAATTGTACAAAAATTGCAACAAGTTATCATTTCAAAACTACATTATTGAAGCTAGAGGTTCCTTTCTGAAACCAAATCTTTTCTAAAATGTCAGATCCTTAAAAAGATTATGTACAATTAAAAAAACGAATAGTTTTCGTGTAATTTCTATTTGAAATGAATGCCGTTTATAAAAAAAAACATTTTCTCAAAATCCGTTCCAAATTTTTACTTTAATTTGTTTTTCACGGAAAGAACAAGGGACGCTTAAAATAATGGCACAAGTCTCATTTTCTTCGAATTTTCGAAAACTGCAAAAAAAAAAAAATAGAAATAAAACGAGAAAGTACGTGCTGCTGTAGCCCTTCTAGTTTCTTTAGATATGCATAGTTTCAGAAAAGAATGTTTATTGGAATAGTGGCGTACAATTTGTGATAGGGATAAACAGATGACGCTAATTTACGAGTTTACAATTGATTCTGATGGAAATTACGTCATTGAATGAAAAAGTAGGTACAAAATTTGTGATTCATGCCAAAATTTTGAAGAAAGATTGTGTAAAGAAAAACGTCTAGAATATTTTGTTAAATAATTGTGTCTTTCCTCATGTCTGACTTCATCAAAACATAATCAATGCCATCATATCCATTTTCTGGTCGACCTCTTCTCTTCTGTTTTATGAAATATCAACTAGGACAAAAAGAAGGGAAGCTTCGCAGCGATCACACGAACATAGCAATATAGCAACGTACGGATGCAGCAAGATACTGCTTTAATTGTGCAACCTGCGCGTATTGCTGCGCCTGGTGAAACTAAGCGAGGAAACTGTTTAGTATTAAGGTTTTACAGGAAAACAGACTAAAAACAGCTCACCGAAAGTGAGGAGACTGCTTTTTTAAGATACATAGTTTTTTGTACTCACCTCAAGAAGCACTGGAGCTTATTTTAAATAACAACTGAAGTAAGCAACAATATTTAAATATTAGAAGATCTTATTTTAGATAATTTAAGAAAGCAATAATATCTGAAACATTGTTATATCTATCACCACTACAAGAAGATTTGGAATTGTAAATCTCTAAGTAGACCAACTGGTATGGTTGTAACTTTCGCTACAAACACGTAGTAGCGAAAGTTCCTTTACAAAACATTTTGGATCACACAACAACGAATAATGTTTCTACAATTCAGCCCATAGACATAACAGTCTATAGATAGAAATAACATTCAGTATGTGGACAGTATGATAAATGTTAACAATATCAGTGAGGAAATTGTGCGTAAAATGCGAATTTGGTGGTACTTCGGGATTAGCAATGTTTAAGTAAAAATTCGATACTCCTGGCAATCATTCTGGTGCTCCATTATTTGTAACTATTCTGATACCTTTCTGTTTGCAGATAAAGAAAAATTTGAAAACACATTAATGCTGTTTGATTATTTTGGAGAAGATGTATCTAATGCAAGAAATAAAATATACAAATACGATCAATAGCATCTGGCAAGTAAAAACGGCAGGCAGAATAATCTGGAAGACATTTTCAATAGAGCATTGGACACTTCAGATCCCATAATGTCTTGCATTAGTTTAGTTAAAGATATTAGACGTCAAAACAGTAAATATTCCTTCTGAAATAATAACTATGATAACAAAGATCAAAGGGAACGCCGAAGTCACAAAGCGAAACAGAAGAAGAAGAAGAAGAAGAAGAAGAAGAAGAAGAAGTGGGATCGAGGATTTGAGGAATGATGGAAGTATTTTGAAAGATATAACTCCAGTAATTGTATTGGAGGCAGTAGAATGATAGAGCAAATAGTACGAGTTTCGCTGGAAAGTATTTATTCCACATTTTACAAACACGCACACACACACACACACACACATTATATATATATATATATATATATATATATATATATATATATATATATATATATATATAGTGTATTTGTACGTTTTCCGTTCAGAATTATGATTGGTTTTGTTGTTATAGTGTCTGTGATGCATTTACACTTAATAAATTCATCATAATTTACAGTAAAGAAGAATATTGGCCACAAAACAAACTTATGAAATCATTGTGTGGAGTGACAAAAAAGCACAAGTCCATTAAATTATTGCAATTTTATAGAAAATATCAATTTGTTATGAAAAATAAAGATATTCTTTCACAATACTAACAGACTAAAATTTCCATTTTTTTTACACTTGTTCAGCAATGACTTTCACAAATGCACCTCGATTTAAAGCAATTTGTTTAACCGACAGTTATTTGAGAAAATAATTGGCCCATCATTTTATTGCCTAACCGAAAGGCTATTTCTGTAAAGGATATTTCTAAAGGGAATTTTCAAAATGTTTTTTTAAACTTTCAGTGCGATTTTATATTTTGAATTTGGCTTAATTTTTTTTTAATATCATGATTATTGTTCTATTCATATTGTTACGTTGTAGGAAGTTACTTTAGGTACAACATAAAATAGTCGTTATACGTGCGACAGCGACAAAGTTATGAATCTTCCAACTATTTGTCCTCCCTCTACTAAAAAAAGGAAATTTGTATTGCTGCCTTGTAAGAACTTGTGGGAGTCGCGCATATTTTTATGTTGCGGCTTATATCACGCGTCGTGCAACTGGCATGACTCGTGATCTTGCGTAGGACGATAATTAAAAAGGGGTTGAAGAACCAACTTCATTGCCATTGGCAACGAAAACGCTCCTCACAAGCGGAAGTCGGCAGATAAACTTTAGAACCGGAAGGTTCACTTATCTCTTAACTCCAAATGCAGCTGCGAAAAGACGATAGAGCTAATAATATTAAAATGAAACGTCTGTCCAACCGGAGAACAGAGATGTCTTCAAGTAACCAATAGCAAGAAAGCAGGGTGTTCATTCATGCCAGGCCTACTGAGAACGTCGAGGAGGGTCTAGATATTTGTAACCAGTGTAACTCAAAACTGTTCACTTAGTGAGATATCTAGGATAGACGTAGTCGTGTGCGTGTTTTAATTGGTTATTTACAACATGAAAATCATTCATTTTGTTGCAACATGCTGCACCGTCTTCACACAATTCCAAGTCATCATTGCAGGTGAGAGAGATTTTTAAATCTACAGGTCCGAATATTAAAGTGTTTCTTTTGATAACATGTGACTGTATTATTCAAATTTGTCTGACGAGTAAGCGATGTAAAATTTGGTATAAATACATCGTCTTTAGAACTGAAATTTATCGGTGAACATGGTAACATATTAGTCAAAAAGAGGGTAACGAGAAGAAACATGGAGAAAAAACATTTTTTTTGTTACCTGCGTTTACATCATATTATTTTTAATGAATTATTCTCATGTGGATCTAAATGGTAACAAACTATTTTGAGAAATAATTTAACTTTTTTTTCAAGAGTATCTATTTTTACAAAATGTATATTACTTTATGATACTGGCTATGTTTCAGACTCTTGTTTTCATTCATAAACGGGAAATTCTGTTACAGCATTTAACTCCTACTACAGTGGTAGACGTACTAAGATCTGGTCAACTAATTCATCTTCCAAATTACAATTAATTCTGCTTTGTAGCCGCTTCATACACAAGCAATCTCAGATGTTGCTACGCGAAAGATTTCGGATAAGTTGATGTGATTTCATCGAGGTTTGCCAACAAGAAGTAATAATTTTCTGTGGGATAGAATGCTATGAATACTATATATGTGGTGGTCTCTTTGGTCTCTTTTGGTCTGTTTTTCGTAAATCTTGATGAAATCATACTCCTTGCCCTATCTTCTTCTGAAAATCTTAAAAAGTGATAATGGGGCTTTACGTTGTAGGAAGTTACTTTAGGTACATCATAAAATAGTCGTTATACGTGCGACTATTCAAGTGACTATTTGATACCTTGTGTTTGATGCTTAAAAGACGAACTATAACTGGCGATGGAAGGTAAAACGTTTAATATTTATCGGAGATGGGGTAGGAATTAGGGAAATTCTCCCCCCCTCAAAAAAAGATTTTGTGATTTCCGAGAAATCAACGTTGGGCTGTTAGTTTTCAAAAAATAATGTAATAAAGATGACTTCCCTTACTTTACAATTTGAAAAATTTAGTCCTAGTTTCTCTAAACTATTTGTCTCACGTTCTCATCAGCACCAAGAAGCTCGAAAGTATATTTCGTCCACAATATTTCAGGTATCCGAGATAATGGTGCGATGATTCTTCAATTACTTACATATTTTCTGACGTTTCTAAATTAATTTTAGTTCATTTAGTTAATGGTAGATGTTTACTATTTAATTCACTTAGTGTCGTACAGTAAGTATTTCATTAAACAGCTCATATTATGTATACATACAATTTTACATAATATATTATGCTAATTGCATTGCTGAGGCTAACCGCCTTTGCACGTAAACTATATTGCGCCTATGTGCGAATTCTTACAAGCGACACTCATTTTTATTGTTATCTCCACCTTGACGCAACGCGTCTCCAAGCCCCGTTAAGGGGCGTTGAGCGCTTTAGCACTGGGGAGTAATCCTCCATTAAAGTGCTTTTTACTTTAAATCTTTGTCAAGTCTCGTCACGTCGCAGTCAGTCATTGCCTTTTATCCCTTCGGCCAGGGCTCGACGGCGTTAGGTCCCGGGGTTCCTGGCCGGTCACCCAACCACGAACCCGCGAGTCTCGAATGCGCTTAACCTTCGTGACTTCACGGAGCGTAGTAAACGCATTCGGCTAGCGCCGCCGGCATTGCCCCCCTCCCCCGGATATGCTTTTTGCTTTAGCTTGACCTTTAAACGTAACTCATCTACTGCCACATTTGATTTGCAATTCGCTACCTAAACCAGATAACAACTTAATCTTTGATGTCTCTCCGCTTATATGATACGAAATTATATTAAGAATTCATTATTGAACGTGAGACTATGTGATTTGTATAGGTGTTTTATCCTGAAATTAATCAAAAACACTTACGGATACCTCTAAATAGTAAATTCATAGTCTTATCCGTTGTATTTCGAAGGGTTAATGAGTTTCATTGTTTTATTTTTATTTGGCTGGATTTATAAAAGCATACTATTACAAAAAAAGCCGTTGAACTGACATACAGTTTCTCACTTACTTACTTACTTACTTACTTACTTACTTACCTTTACTGTTACATTGAACTTACGGCAATGTCAGTTCCTTCGATGTAATGGTTGGAATTGGCACACGAATTTCTTTTGTCAATTTTGTAATGCATTGCACGAAAACATAGATTTTCACGGTCACCAAACAGTTAATAAGCTCGTCGACTGAAGAACTCATGCATCTCTGAGCGACACAAGTAAATTTCTTTCGCATTAAGTAAAATTAAATAAACTCAATTGTACAATATCTTGTATTGTATTAATAAACTAGTAGGTTATGTACCTGCTGCCAGCAGTGATAGAGGCAAATTCCAGGAAGTACTCAGGAAGGTGCAGTGACTCCAGAGCTCAACCAACTATATTGAGAAAGACATATGAAAATTAAAACAACGTAGGTCCATAAAATTAAATCTCTACAACATTATTTCCTGCGTCCCCGCGATTGTATCGTGACGTTTGAGCAAATGGAGCGAGATAGAAATTCAGGACACTTTGCATGATGTTTTTGCTTTTTGCGTGATTTACTAGTGGCCTCCAGCAGCAAAAAAGCACAAAATGGTTTTCTAAAAGCAGCACGCACACGAAAGAACACAAAAATAAAATATTCTCTTATAACACTACAATCAAATAAATGTTTCATTAAAAACAATCTTCACGAATACTGCAATTACATAACGCACAGTAAATATACAGTATACCAATTCTATTTTTGCTACATTTTTATATTCTTAATACATAAGTATTAAGAATATAAAAAGGACCGATGTTTCACAACAGTGAATAGCAATTTTTTAAAGGTAGGCGACCTCTACCATCGATCTAGACCTGCATCTACCTTCGTTCGAGCCTTGCCGCAGCATGACGTAAGCTGTGTTATAAACAATGGCGCTTTGCGTATGAGAATTCAGTCAGTATTCGCAGTACGAGAACAGGCGAAATACATTTTTTAAATATTTGGATGTTTCAGTCCAAATCAATACTGCTTCATTGTTTTTGGATTTTAGTTTACTAGTAATCTAACGAAAACATAGACACTTCTCAAAAGGCCGGTTGAAAGGTTTTCTTTTTCATTTGGAAATTCGAAATATATTAGAAGGATTAGGGATATGCTGCCTTTGTATAACGCATCAAGGTCACGCAGGCATCATAAAACAATTGACAGACGACATCAATTCATCGTGCTCAGATAAATTCATTAACAGACCAGCTAGGAGACCCGTTGGAAGCCCCCGTGGGTTTCATAGGCGAGAAATAATAATGAGAAAAATACATGATACACATGAACACATGTTATTGAGTTAACTCAAAACCTCACTCTTCATCTCCTATTTTTTCTCCCTCTCTTAATCTCCACTTTCGATACGTTTTTGATGATCAACGTAGTCTCCAATTGTATAGACACCGTTACAGAGCCGAAAAGCTTTTAATTGCCACGTGAACTTGTGTATTAATTTTAATTGTTTAATTCATTTGGCAATAACTTGTAAG
This sequence comes from Teleogryllus occipitalis, assembly GCA_011170035.1. Classification (NCBI taxonomy): domain Eukaryota; kingdom Metazoa; phylum Arthropoda; class Insecta; order Orthoptera; family Gryllidae; genus Teleogryllus; species Teleogryllus occipitalis. The sequence goes on along the minus strand of BLKR01006012.1, from coordinate 32,573 downwards.
GTAATGTACATGTATTATAGTATATTATTACTATAATAATAACAATAATAATAATAATAATAATAATAATAATAATAATAATAATAATAATAATAATAATGTGTGTGTTTCTTGTATTAAGCTGATGATACTGACACCTGGTGAATATGCTTCTTATTCTTTCTTGTTCTGTTTCTTCGTCTTCTTCTTCTCCTCTTTTCCTTCTCCTACTTCTCTTCCTTTTCACTTTCTCATGAACTACGTTCTTACGTACTAAAGAGAAAGTATTGTAATGCTGCAGCGGAAAGTGGGTTTTTTCCGTCAGAAAAATACTGTGAGGCTTTGCTATCGATAAAGGGTAAATTGCGTTGCTCTAGTAGTTTATTACTTCCTGTAACACGTTGTGTAGTCAGAATCCACGTTTTGTTGGTTCTTGATACGAAAAATTGGGTTACGGCGAAAGGTTTTCCTTCCTGTTCAGTCTATTTCATCTGTACTTTGCATGAAGCCGCAACATTTTCAAAATTTTCTCAAAACTACTTCCAAATTGTGGGGTATTTTTTTCCCACGGATAGAGCAAAGGACTCTTAAAAAAATTGGCACAGATCCCATTTTCGTTGAAGTCTCTGAATTTTCCAAACTTGCAAAAGTTACAAATAATGCGAGAAATCATGTGCTGTTGCAGCACTACTACATTCTTCTCCTCAGTCTCACTGGAATTAGAAGCGTGTAACAACAGGATCAAGTGGGTTGCCCTTATGAAACAATTGACAGCTTATGTCGATAGATGGCCCTCAGCTAAATTTATCAACCGATTATATTATATGACATAATATAATTCTGTAATTAAATTATTGAATTAAATAGGCTAAAATTTTACAACGTAGGTCATCGAGAAAGTCACTTTGCCCAGGTCGTCAAAATATTTATTGTAGCAGGTACAGTATATATTGCTTTATTTTCCCTCATAATCACCACCAGCATTGAGATTGATTATAATTCCGGGCATGTCAAACTCCAATGAATATTAGTTTCATAAGCATAGTGAATTTTTTTCTGGGTGGTGGTGATGATTCCTTTCTCACTGAATGGTGAAACTTCAGGAAACACAAGGATTCAAACGTTCCTATGGTTTGCTAAATGTCTCAATTCTGGTGGTGATTATGAGAAAAAAATAGTGCAACAGTGCTAGGTCTATCTCCTACAATAATGTGTTTGCATGAAATCTATATATTTAAAAAAAATAAGGTATTCTGCCATGACTTCGTTTAGAGCTTCTACTGAACCGATTGTTGTATTTTTTTCTTTTAAATGAAAGAATATGATCCCTAGTTGTGTTATCAGATATTGTTTGTGTTGATTCACCAACATTTACGGTGTAAATTAATTAATTAAATCATTCTTTAATAGTACACTTATCGTCAATTGTTTTCTTTCAAAGGGTGACAGTTTCAAAATCGATATGAGTCGATAGATGTGTGTTCACGCTGCTTGATGTTTTGTTTTGATTGTTGAGATTTGTTTACAATTCGTCAAGGTTTTGTTTCAGTGTAATAATTGCATTGTGGTGTTGCCAGTTTGCATGTATTTGCTTCTGTGGTATTTAGTAGAGAACATTCGCACAGTGGGTTTTGCTTTAATGAAGTTGTTTACAGGTTATGTCGAATTCCGAATCGTTGTCCACGCGCCCCAAAAGACGCAAACGTTCATTAACTGAACGCTGGGAAAGAGAAAGTCAGCGTAGGTGTCGTGATAGCGAGGTCATTTCGTTTTCTATTGGGTCATTGTCTATGAAATGTCAGTTGTTTTGCTTTGTACCTTCCATGTGAGAGAAATTCTGCAAACGATTTACTCTGTGTTGCTTAAATGGAAAAATAAGTATACCTCCGAGCAATATGCCAGAAGAAATCAAACAGTTGTTTATAGGAGATGATGACGCATCAAAAAACTTTAGAAATAATATCCTTCAGTATAATAGAGCTATATCTTTTGTGCCGATATTACATTGTCACCTGGTCATGAGCCATACGTGTTCAAAATTTTGGGAACTCCACATCACAGAATATCTTCGTTATACCCTGAAGATCCTAACAATGCAATATATTGTGAACATTAGTCTGGGTACAGTACTTTACATTTATCTCAGATCTCACCGTCAAATTTTGACGGGTTCTCACTAGTTGTGTTTTATTTTTGTTGACGACCTGAGGAAAATTACGTTTTGGATGCGCCTCATATTTTTTTCCGCAGACACCAAGAATTCTGTAACTTATTTCATCTAATTACAGCTTGATTTGCATCATTTATATATTGTGAGAATTTATTGAAATGCATTTTGTTTACTTGTTCGTTCTACCATAAAACACTGTGGCAGAGAGAGTATCTAGAGTTGTATCAAAGGCCGAAAACTCAGTAGAAAACATGCAACTTCAATGCTTGTCGATAAACATCTTTATCTCTGAGCCTGACTGGCATCATCGATAATACAGGGAAGATGAAGCAAATCTCAAAACCTTCATAACTCCACCTCTCACACTGTAGTGCAGTCGATGGAGAGCCAAAAGGGGATCCCCCTTGCAAAATGTGAGGTTAAAGATTTTGTTTTTTTATTTTGTCTATATTGCTATTAGTAAGAAAACCCTAAGTTTTTCATCTCGAAATACTTCAGGAAAAGTTTCGGTAGCCAAAAAAAAAACAAAAACAAAAATTCGGGCATATTTTGGGTTTTGCGTAATAACTTTTTAATGTTTGATCTTAGCGCAAAATAGTTAGGTACAATTGTAAAGGTCGTAAAATTCTCTACAAATATGCTTTATAAATTATTTTTCTCAAACAAATAGTAAGAGCTGCGAGATTTTAAATTTTCACAAAAGTTTCCTTTTCATTGTGAAGATGCCCATAATGACTAATAGTCTCTCTAATGTAGTATTTTTTTAATTTCTAAGGTCATTATAAATAATGAGCTATTAAATACTAATGTTAGGTTACACTCACGTTTGAAACTAATTGTAAGAGTGACAGTGTGCCTATACGTTCTGCCAAATAACACGATTTACTTATATCAAAAGCATTTCAATAGGATTAAATGACGTTCGTTATTTTCTTCTTCTTCTTCTTCTTCTTCTTCTTCTTGTCGACCTGCACAATTTCGTTTGTCAGAAAAGGAAGTACCGTGCTTCTTCTGTGACGAAATCCTTGTTATCAATGCGTGTTATTTTCCGACCCCATTCATGTTGATAGTTTGCATGCGCATTACTGATAGTTTCAAGGAAAATTTCTTAACCATGTGCACAATATTTCTTTGTAGAAAGGGAAGTCTTTCTTGTGTTTGTGAATAATATTATTATTATTATAATAATTATTATTATATATTATATATTATATATTATTATAATTATAATAAATTATTATTATTATAATAATTTATTATTATTATTATTATTATTATTATTATTATTATTATTATTATTATAAAAAGATGAAGAGAAAGATAATTCAAAAACACTACATTAGAGTACGATAATTATTAAGGTAATTATAAAAAAGGGTTTAAATACTATCTGAGAATACACTAGCGTTTGAAAAGTACTGGTAAAAATGAAAGTAGGCGTACGTTCTGACCGCTAACACGATTTACTTAGATTAAAAGCATTTCAATAGAGTAAAATGACGTTCATTTCTTCTTCTTTTTATAATAATAATAATAATAATAATAATAATAATAATAATAATAATAATTATTATTATTATTATTATTAATATCATCATTATTATTCATATTATTATTAATATATTATTATTATTATTATTATTATTATTATTATTATTATTTACAAACACAAGAAAGACTGCCCTTTCCACAAAGAAATATTGTGCACAAGGTTAAGCAATTTTCCTTGAAACCATCAATAATGCGGATGAAAATCGTCAGTATCAATGCGGTCGGAAATAACACACACAAGGATTTGGCCACAGAAGAAGCACGCCTTTTCCGACAGAAATTGTGCAGGTCGACGTGAAGAAGGAACCAAAAGGATTTTGCCTAGTCACTAATCTTAATAAGACCATGCAGTGTACTTGTTTAAATATGGCCTATATTTTCACGAAAAGTTACACGAAATTTCACGAAAACTACTCGTTTTTTAAAAGAATTATACCTGATCTCATTTAAAAATCATTCTTTAAAAACAAATTTCATTAAGGAAAAAGTCTATCTTCAATATTATAGTTGTAGGAAGACGCCCAAAAATTTAACTTTTTGCAATTTTGGAAAAATCAGTGATTTAAACGAAAATGACACTTGCACTATTCTTTTAAGCGTTCTCTACGCCATCTGACAATGTTTTTAGGTGGCTTTTCAATATGTTGGTCATATAGCGACCACTATGATATTTGAACAGAAGAGACAACTGTAGGGAGAACATTTGAGGACAACACAAACATCCATGCCCGAGGCGGGATTCGAACCCGCGACCCTTCTAGCCGGAGCTGCTACGGCCCTTCAGCCTTAACGACCTCGGTTGTTTAGGTCGGCCAAAATTGTAAAAATGTTGAAGGTTAAAGTACAACAGGATCTCCAAATATGCAATCGTCAACCGGCTTGAGCAATAGCGTTGGCCAAACACACAGATGTTTGGCTGTAAATTGATTTTTTTGTAACAATAACGCACAAAAAATGAGTACTAACATGGAACGTGTTAGAGGAAGTGATTTAATGTACTATAGGTATCAACATTTATCCAATTTTTTGTTGCGATGGCCCGGCAAGAGTTTTGTTGAAACCACGCCCATTTCCGGCGCACAATTACAACACTTCCTCCCCTTACGACGTAAGGCCAGAAAATATTTATTTATTTACATTTATATTTTTATTTATGTTCTTGAAGTTTCATTTTAAGTATCCCCCAAAGCTAAATCTGCGTTTCAAACTGGCAGGGTCATGAGTTCGATCAGATGGATCGGGGAGTTTCAATTTTGGGAGAAAACATCTAAACGGTTCGGAAGCTAGCCTTAGTCAGACAGACGGGCTGACGGACGGTTTGCCGTCAATCGATTCTTCGGAATGAAGGGTACTCAAAACATAGATTCTGACTATACAAAGGGTTAGAGAAAGTAACTCACGAACATGAGTTATCAACAATTTCGTTACCAAGGTCCGGCAGCAAACTTTTTTTTGTCTAAAAATCGCCGATTTCCAGCACACGATTACAATACTTCACGCATCACATATGACAATTCATCTAAAAATTGTTCTAATGCTTACATTTTAATTCCTGATTGTGGAGTGTTGAAGGAAAGTGCCTGAATTATTTAATTCCTAATTTACTTTTTATTTTTCAGATCCCTGCCCACAACTAAATCTGATAAACGGAAAAGTGAGGCTTCGTTCCAAAGGGCGTGTGGCGAAATTTAAATGTGATATTTCATATCAGCTAGTGGGAAATAAAACAGCCACTTGTATTCGAGGTACTTGGGATACCAATATACCTTTGTGTATACGTAAGTATGTGTGGTTAATTTCATTATTCGTAATTATGTGTAAAATACATGCACAATACTTTAGAATTACGAGATTGTTTTCAAATGCAACTGCAGCCTAACTGTTGCCTACATGGGTCTAGAAAACATTTTTGTGTTTCTATTGTTTTAGTTTAGTTTAAATATATATGGTAGTCTCAGAATAAATGTTACAAACTGCCAGGGAGTGAAATGAGATAGGTGATAATCTTTTGCCTATGAACATTTAATCGAAATCTTTTTGACTGCGTCAGAACCTGACTTACCGAACACTAACGCATGGGATTTGCCTAATTATCAGTGGCAAATGTTACACGTGTAACTTCTTTATATGAGATTTCTCATATAAAGTCTTATATCTTCGATGCCCCACAATTTCCCTAGACATTTCTATTTTTTTTCTGAGACCCTCGTATTTTACTACTTGTCTTGTCGTGCTTCTACACTCACGTTTCCTCTATCATTGGGTAGCATTTTTCTTCTATTTTTGCACGCTTTCAATGATGAACATTTCAAGGAGGGGGCAATTTTAGTACAAATTCTTTCTCTCAAATATTTTTGTTATAAGAAAATCAAAACATTATTATATTGAGATAAAGTGTCTTCTCAACGAAAATACCCCTTTTGAATGAGATGCAATCAATGTACGATAATTGTTTAGAACACAGTGAGTAAAATTACAAACACCAAATTAGAGTTTGGAGATGGGGGCAAGTATATGATTAGCCACTAATCATAAGCACTCTATATACTCTATTGTACTTCATTCATTCTAAGAACGTGTTAGCTGCTCTGGCAAGTAATATTTATGCTGTTGGAGAATTCGTACAATCCTCTCAGAGAACCAAATTTGACGAAAATACATTATTTCCTAATTTTTTCACTACTCTTGAATACTCTTGCCGTTTTAATAATAATAATAATAATAATAATAATAATAATAATAATAATAATAATAATAATAATATCTAAAAAGAATGAAGCTAAAATCGGAAGCAGTTTTAATAGCTCTCGAAGGCCAAGCTTTGAGAAAACGACATTATGATAAAGTGGTTCTCAAAATTTCCCACGATGATAAATTTGCCAGGAACAAGTAGAAATCATTGATCATATCATCTCAACTTGTTCAATTCTAGAAAAGATCGAAAACTTCAAAAAACAACAGGGTGTGTAGTTACCTCTACATGCATATCTGTACCGCCCTCAAAGTCCTGAACACATGCTCCAACTGGTACGAACCTCACCAAAACCGGTGATGTCTGTTGGACTGTGTACAATATTGTACAACCAACAAATTCAAACTGATCGCACGATAGCGGCAAACAAACCGGATATTGTTATCCGGGATTTGGAGAAAAAAATCGTGTCTACTTTTAGACGTTGCTGTGCCATGCGATCAAAACGTCGTAACCAAGGAGGCAGAGAAACGTCTTAAATACAAGAGTCTGGAAATAGAGATCAGCCGAATATGGGGCGTAAAAGCACAGGTCGTCCCGATAGTTATCGAAGCTCTGGGATTTGTTCCGTAAAATTTGTGTAAGAACTTGGCTAAACTCCCATGTCATTCAAAAGACTAGGAACTGCAAGGGATTGCTTTATTGGTAACATCCCACATTTCGCACAAAGTATTGTAAAGGCATCGACAGTCCCTAGATCTGCTCCTTAGGACGCTGATTGCAACTAGGACCCCATTGACTTAATAATCAGCCGACGCATAACATCTTTTGTCGTGAATTAGAATAATAATAATAATAATAATAATGATAATGATAATATTATTATTATATTATAATAATATAATAATATTATAATAATATAATAATATTATAATAATATAATAATATTATAATAATATAATAATATTATAGAATTGTAATATTAATATAATTATAATAAATATAATAATCAATAATAATCATTATTATAACAACAACAACGCTTACTGTCACTCCAAGAATGCCTAACAACACCACCACCACCACTACAACAACAAAAACCCCAACCACCGCCGCCACTGTCAGCACCAGCACTATCGTTATAACTATTATTACTATCACCACCACCACGTTTCCATTCTGATTATTATATTGGACCACAAATCTTCAATTATTTCTATCCAGACGCAACGTTAGTTTTAAGCGTATGTCTGTTCGCGGGTGTGTGACCTGGCGCATAGTAAAAAGTTTCTGGGTTTTTCTTCCAAGGTTCCTGCTCATTCCATTCCACCAGTTTCAACGTTATACTCTGCTACAGGCACGAGAAAACGGAAATCTGACTCGGCTGTAATATTCCCTTCTAAATCTCACGTGGGCCATTCCATGTTAAGTAGTGGAGGAGTGCCCCGCGCGACCATCTCGGATTTTGATCAACTTTGGTATTCCGAATTTCATATGCCTCAGAGGAACTTTTGTGATTTTGTGACTCCATAGGTGAAATATTTTTTTAGATATAGTGGTTTGTTCGATACCATGTAGCGTCGTTGTACAGTACGTCTTTAAGATTTTCGCAATATCGGGATATATCACTTGCTTCTCGGTTGTTGATAAACAAATGAAATTGGGTTTACTAGACAACTTTTTTTTTAATTTATTACTTCTCGTTCGACAATTATGTCTTTCGAGGGTTTTGAGAATACAAAATATTACATAGCTTCTTAGGATATGGCCATCCTTAAGTCACGGTAGGTTTCTGAACTTTATTGAAGTTTTTATTTTTTAGATTATTGTTCTGTGATTAAAGATGGTATATTGGTGGAAAGGTACGAGGGGAAAGCCAAGTTAAGGAGGTCGAAGTTTATCTTTCGGGAATCTTGATATGATTCGCGGACTGCTATTGTTTCTTCCTAGGTTGAATCTTGCAGTGCAGGGAGCATTTGGTAGGTGGTTGAAGAAATTGCTGGCAAGATTTTTTATTGTCTCCTCAAATTCTGGTATGTTTAGTTCCCGTCGGATGTGTCGGTTGGGGATGAACCATGGCGCATTGAGAGTTATTCTCAGATATATATTTTGAAGAACACTAAGTTTGTTGATGGAGCTTGGTGCAGCACCACCCCATACTGGGCATGCGTAGGACATGGTTGGTAATATAACTGACTTAAAGATTAATAGTCTGCATTCTAACCTCAGGGGTGAACGGCGATTTATAATATGTGATAAATTGGAAATTTTAATTTTTGTTTTGTCAATGACTGCATTGACATGGGGTTTCCAGGTGAGTCTTTTATCGAAGAGTACCCCGAGGTATTTTATAGGGGAGGGGGACCAAGGGATTTTTGTTCCTTGGATTATAATTTCTGGAGGATTTTTGGGGTGGCGGAGAGTAAAGATTTTGCAGATACTCTTATGTAGATTAATTCTAACTCTCCAATTCTGAGTCCATTCTACATAGTTATTCACGCACTCTTGTAGGTGATCCTTTGCTACTAAAATATCGGGGTTTGTAGCGTAAATTGCTACATCATCTGCGTATAATGCTAAATTAGCGTCACCTTCAGATGGAATGTCGTGGCAGTAAATATAAAATAACGTGGGAGAGAGAGCTGATCCTTGAGGAACACCTGCGTTGATTTGGAATGTTCTTGAAGTGACATTGTTTATTCGAACTATAAATTCTCTGTTGGAGATGAAACTTGTTAATATTTTTATTAAATAATCAGGAGTACCCAGGTCGTGCAATTTATACTCGAGACCTCTATGCCAAACTTTGTCGTAGGCATCGCTCATGTCTAAGAAAGCTGATGTTGTGTGCTCTTTTCGGTGGAAACCGTGAGCTATGTCTTCCGTTAATCTTAATAATTGGTGCGAGGTTGAATGATTTTGTTTAAAACCGAATTGGAAAGGTGGAATTGCATTTGAGATTGTTAGGAAATTATTGAGCATCTCCAGAATCAGCTTCTCAAATATCTTAGATAGAGGGGGAAGGAGGCTTATGGGTCTGTAATTTTCAGGAATTTTGGGATCTTTCTTTGGTTTAAGCACTGGTAGGACTACAGCCTTCTTCCACTTTGTGGAGAAGTAATTGAGCCGTAAAGCAGCGTTGTAGATCGCTGTTATAGCCGCAATTACTTTTTTGTTTAGCATTTTTCTGCTAAGGTTGGTAATTCCATCTATTCCTGGAGATTTTCTGACTTTCATGTGTTTGATTATATTCATGGTCTCTGAAGGTGATATGTACTTAGTCGCAGCGGCAACAGTGGTTCTCTCTTGTTCAAAGAAATCCTCTATTTGGTTGTTGAAGGCAGAGTTTATAATTGGGTGAGGTTTGAAAGTGTTTTCCAGAAGTTGAGCGATAGTGTTCGTCTTTTCTTCGTCTGAGAATGCCGTTGATGTTCCTAATTTTAACAACTTTTTTTTGCTCTCTTCAAAGCAACTAATAGCAATTTTGCCTTTATTAACACACGGTGGGTACATTTCAGCAAACTCCCCGAAAAAATTAGTGTTAAAAATCCACATTTAACTTTGAATAGCTTCCTTAATATTTGAGTAAGAAAAGTGAAACCTGTCGCATAATATATGATTACATTGTTTCTGAATGTATAATTTCAACTTCCTGCTTCTTACCAATAAAATTGAAAATAGACGATTTTGACAAAAAAAATGGCACAAATAGGGCATTGCAGCCTTATTTTCCAGAAAAATACCTTCCAGAAATTCATTCAAATTTATCTGAGAAGAAAGCCATATTTTTAAACTTCTAAAAACTTAATTTGATTATCCATTGGAGACATGTCCAAAATACAGTAAAAAGTGCTGCAATATTGAGAAGAAAATAAGTCTTCAATAAAATTCCTGAGTTCATTGTTGTATAGTTTTCTCAATAATCAAGTAAGAAAATTGAAATTAGCACATAATATCGCATCATGACAATGTTTTTAAGTGCATAATTTCATCTTCTTAGCTCTTATTATGACTGTAAAAGTGTTATGATGATGATTGTGATGATGATGAGTCATTAGAATACGACAATATTAGAATGATTGAATGTATTATTTTCTATACATTATTTCTAGAATTTATAAGAAAATATAAATCATTAATACTTATTATTACTATAAATAATAAAATATTAATAATTCGCATTGCGATATACAGAGTCTTCTCGCCCCTATTATTATCTGAGCTTTTGAACTTCAGTAAAATTCAATTCGTTATGACGAAATAGTTATTGCTTCGCCAAACCATTCATTCCCGCTTTACACTATTAAAAGACATGATTATTCTTCATTTGCACGGTCAATATAATTTTTTTAATAATTCATATCCTCAGTGGGTAGGCACATCTTCACATTAATTCAAGAAGGAATATCAGACATGTGTCTGAACAACAGACGAACAATAATTTTTGCCTAATTTCCTAAAAAAATCAATACAGTTAAATAAACAAACCTGTTTTCTAATTCCTTAGTTATTATTTGGGCCCGGATGTTAATGACCTAAAAAGATGAAACTATTACCATAAATATGACTTTTTTGAGAAAATGGGGTTTGAGCGTTTCTGAAAATTCGGAAATTTGAGCTCATTTTACAGAAAACTGTTGAGTTTTCGAGAATTTTTATTTGACATTATTTAAAACACATGTACTCATAAATCTTACAGTGTGAAGAAATCGCCTCTAAGGTAAATATTACCGACGTGAAGACAAGTCAAAAAAATTACATTTTTGTAATTTTTGGAAAAAAAGAAAATAGCAATATAATGATTATGTCATCGGATAGTGTTAGTTGGGCACTAACACTACCAAAACTTTAAAGAAAAAATTTGGAGCCGTTTTAGAGAAAATTATGGTTTTGTATTTTTTAAAATTGCAAATATTGCACGCTCTATTGCACAAAAAAATACTAAAATTTTCAAAAAAGTATAGATGACCTTATGAAAAGAACTATTTATGGGTAACAAATTTCATTTGAAGGAAAAATCTGTCTTCAATTTTATAGTTGTAGGAAGATCCCCACAAAATTCAAACATTTGCAATTTTCGAAAATTCAGAGTTCACCGTGAAAATGGGACCTACGCCACCTTTATAAGTTTTTACTCTATTCTTACAAGAAATTTAAAGAAAAAAATTTGAATCCGTTTTTGAGAAAATTTTGAAAATGTCCGGGGGGCTTCATGTAAAATACCCCCAAATTCTGAAGAATGTTTTTCAAAATTTCAAAGATTTAACTAGAGCCACATGGACAGGGGTTTCTCCAATTGGGAAAAGATCGTACGTGTGGTTTAGGCGCTAGGTTTGTTCACATACGACAGACAGACGGACAGACGTTTTGAAAAAGAAAGAAGAAAAAAAAGGACTTTTTCGGTATCAGGGGAACCCAAAACGTGTATTTCCGTTGAAATCTCTCGATTTTCCGCAGCATTACATAACTTTCTCTATACTTCGTATATTACTCCCGTATGTATATGAGAAAGTAACTAGAGGTGCTACAGAATGGTACAGACTTTCTCGTAGTAAAGTTTTCTAATTTCCTTGGTGATGAGGTACTGTACACTCTTGTCCCTCCTTCTTGTATTCTTCCATCTATTGCACCCCAAAGAATTGTTTTTTGAAATATTCGCAACTTTTCGATTTCCAAATAGTAGAACCTAAATTATATCTGAAGAATATTAAAGAAGATTATAATGTCGTCCTAAAAAGCAATTTTCACTGACAAATTTGAAGCCGTCTTTAAGAAAATGACGATGAAGCATTACTGTAAATGCGAAATTTGCTCTTTTCCACAGGAATCTATTGAGTTTTCGAAAAACTTAATTTGAAATTATTTGAAGTACTTCCACTCACAAATGCAATAATGTATAGAAATCGATGGAAATGTGCATATTAGTGGCGTGAGAGATATTTAAAAAAATTGCATTTGTGTAATTTTTTAAAAAAGCAAATGAATACAGCAAAATAAAGAAAAAAAATTAAGATTTTTGAAGAAAAAATTTTGAGCCATTTTTGAGAAAATGGACACGGACAGACAGTCGGACGGACAGAAGTTTAAAAAAACAACACTTTTTCAGGGGACCCCAAAATGTGTATTTCCGTTGAAATCTCGAAATCGATTTTCCGCAGCATTACATAACTTTCCCTATACTACGTATATTACTCCTGTATATATGTATGTATACAAGAAAGTAAAAAGTGAAAAGCAAACAACTGAAAATAATTTTGTTATGACAAATAAAGATAGTGAAAATTTTCAGTTCGTGTTGTTAATGTATTTTGCTGTATCTCTAGATTAATGAAATCAATCGTTATGGAGAAATTCTATTTAATTTTATCATCGGATAAAGTAAACGTCGGATATAGAAAACCAAAAATGTTAGTTCCCAAAAGTTCACTATAATCGGAGTTACTGTATATATTTATCGGAATGAAAGACAACTATTAGTCACAACAATCGTAAGAAATTAGATAACAGTTAGGAGATGTGGAAAATGTCTTTGAAACAACTGCAAGCAAACAAAAATATGACAAAAAGTGCAAAAATCCATGGAAAAATATGACCATAATATGAAAAATTAACGGAAAATGACCAAAAGGTTGAAAGAAGCCAAAATATGATTATTTATGACACGTGAAAATTGCGTAATTTTAGTCATTAAACATGAAATCAGGTTTAATTTACTATTTCCATGGAAATGACACAGTGAAAAAAATGGCATGTCATAAACATCAGTGTCCTAGTTATTACATTAAAAATAATTCTAACATTTCAATTACAACTCGCCAGTGTCAATTCATTCGTTTCCCTCCTCTATTTCGGATATTTTCTACCAATTGTTTTCATACATTTCTGTGGTTTCATCTCTCCTTTCCCTCCCACTCTCTCCTTACTCTATAATTGATACCCAATACATAATGATCTGTACTTAATCATATTTCTGCACTTGATCTTCACCTAACTTATCTGTATGCACTTTTCTGTTTATCTTTCTTTTCATGAAAAGTCCGAGGGTTCTTTTACAAAAAACCGTTTGCTTCAGCTTGAGAAGCCATTTAATTCCTTCTTTACATGTGGTTTTCTTGATCTGAATATCAATATAGAATATGATATATTGACGTGAGAAAAATTAAGAACCGTTTTTGTTCCAGGAAATGATTGCCCTCCGTTTCTGGAAACTGCTAGAAATGGATACTGGATTCAAAATTACAAGGGTGCCAGTTATACATTGGTATGCAATGATGGATTTAAATTGCGAGGAACAAGAGTAATTTATTGTCATAACCAACGGTGGAGTGATTCTATTCCTTTCTGTGATGGTAGGTAAAATTGGTTTGCGGATACATTAGCATATATTATTTTTGCCTTATACCCTGTTTTAACACTTAATTGTGATTTATTTACCTAAATATAAAGAAATCCACACTTCATGTGACTTTGAAAAAGAAGATCTTTGTGGTTGGACTCAAAATACATCAAATTTCACCTGGATACATCATAGTAATTCAACACCCTCAGGTGTCCTTGGAACCGGTCCCTCATTTGATCACACATTAGGAGAAAATCGTGATGGTAAGACTCTTATGTTGTTCCTTTTTACGTGTTTACGTACTGTCATGTTGCTTTACAATAACAAATATATGACTACACTATTGTATAACATACTGGTAAAAGTATGGAATTGTTAGAAAATACTGAAATAAAAAAATAGAAAATGTAGTGAACGAGATTTGGTCGGAGTGAGAAGAAAAATTCAACCATGTTTGCCGACGTTTCGGAATATTTTTATGACATTCTCAGGACTGGTGTAAAAAGCATGAAGACAACATCAATATGAATATACACTTACACCAATTAATAACACGATATGCAAAATAATACAAGATGTTCAAAGCTTACTAAAGAATTATGGATATTTACAATTGTAAATGGGTTAAGTTTTCTCCTCACTCCGACGAAATACCGTGAACTACACTTTCAAATTCTAAATCATGGTGGTGAATTCTACATTAATGAAATAAAAAAATGTTTAAAATGCCCTGAATTATATTTATTTTTAAACGTGATTAAAATGCGTCTCTAATAACACTTTTTTGTGCGCTAAAGTAGGTCTTTATGTTCACTGATAACATTGTTATCAATGTTTTCTGAGGCAAATATGTTCGTACATGGAGAAAATGTTTTCCTGAACACGTGAAATTGATTTCCACATAGAATAGTAACTCCAAGGCGATGAAGATTTGTAGTATTTTGATTGATTATTGAAATAAGCAAATAATATTTCTTCCGAAAGACCTCTCACTTCCTTCTCTTTTCTCCATCTGCAGAAATTTTCGCATTCTTTCTCATAAACGAGATTTTATTTATAATTTTATTTTTACGTCAAAAACAGTTAAAAACTGTGTGTGACGTGCTACGCGGAGAAGTAAATTCTGTGGACGTTTTCATAATTCTATGATCCCTACCCTAAGCCATATAGTACTTGAATTTTTAATACAGAAAGAAATGACCGTTTCTTTTGCAAAGATTGTTAACAAAATATTCGCTCCGATATAAAAAAGGTCTATTTCAAGGGTAAATCAGCAATACATTTGGGCTCTTATCCCTCATGACGTCCTTTGTGAAGGAATAATACTTCCTGCCGCGACATGGAGAACGATAATTTCAATAACTATATTTCCCACTGAATTCTAGAAGACTTGCATAGATAATGA
Source organism: Teleogryllus occipitalis (assembly GCA_011170035.1). NCBI lineage: Eukaryota > Metazoa > Arthropoda > Insecta > Orthoptera > Gryllidae > Teleogryllus > Teleogryllus occipitalis. Next base: position 17,437 of record BLKR01006012.1, on the reverse strand, counting down.
AGTTACATTTATGTCCAGAAGCAAAAGAAGGGGCCTTCTCAGCATTTGCTCATAGGGTCAGGGAAACTGGACGAAAAACCTGATCGAGATGGGGGTCATTGACCCAGGAGCTGCGGTACAATACTTGTTACAGGTTGTTTAGTGTTATTCAAATACTAACTAATACATTAAAATAATAGTGTTAAATAATACTGTTAAAATTAAAGTTACTTTCCTTTTGATGCTCAGTATAGTCTCCCCTTGTATAGAAACATAAAGTAAAGAGCTATGCAGCAGAAACGATTTTACTTGAAATTTGAACTTTTCTATCAAATTCAAGCGTTTAATGTCATCTGGTAAAGTGTTGGAAAATAATATACATGTATTGAAAATGAACGGTGTACCATTGACTGATGTTAAGGCAACTAAATTTTTAGGTCTCTCAATTCAGTCAAACCTTAAATGGAACGTCCATTTAAATGAATTGAACACAAAATTAAGTTCATTATGCTACGCGTTCAGAATTCTTGCAAATTCAGTCAGCTATTATACTGTTCGTTGTGTATATTTCGCGAATGTTTATTCCCGCCTGGGATATAGCATAATATTCTGGGGAAATACATCTTATAGCTCCAAGACTTTTAGATTACCAAAACGAATTGTATGAAAAATAACCAAATCCCACCCACGTGATTCATGTAAGCCTCTCTTTATTAATCTAGGAATTTTACCATTACCTTGTCTGTGTATTTACGAATCTGTGGTTTTTGTCAAAAATGACTTGCTTAAGGGCGGGAATATATTATCAGAAAATGCCAATGTCTATTACTATAACCCTCGACGTAGAAATCATATTCATCAGGTGACAGTATCAACTGCTCATTACAAAAAATTCACATACAATACATGTACATTATTTTACAACACTTTGCCAGATGACATTAAACGATTAAATTCGATAGAAAAGTTTAAATCCCAAGTGAAATCGTTTCTGGTGCATAACTGTTTCTATACAATTAGAGACTATACTGAGCATCACAAGAAAAGTAACATTAATTTTTAACAATGATACATAATGCATTATTTACCATGTGAACTGTATAAATGTGTATAAACAACCTGTAACAAGTATTGTATTGCAGCCTCCGGGTCAATGACCCCTATCTCGTTCAGGTTTTTCGTCCAGTTTCCCTGATCCATTGAGCAAATGCTGAGATGGCCCCTTGTTTTGCTTCTGGACATAAATGTAACTTCATTTTCTGTGCACGTCTTCTAGAATTCATTGGGAAATACAATTATTCAAATTATCGTTTCCATGTTGTCGCGGTAGGAAGTATTATTCCGAAGGACAAGATGGATAAGAGCCAAAATGTATTGCCTTTTTATCCTTGAAAATATATTTTATTACATGGGAGTTCCTTTTTTTTTTCAAATTTAAGTAGTATATACTTATTGTAGGGATCACAGAATTTTGAAAATGTGCACACAATTCACTTTCCCCATAGCACGTCATACGCAGTTTTAACTGTTTTTTGACGTAAAATAAAATAAATAAAAGTAAATATTGTTTGTGAATTTTTTGTAGTGAGCTGTTGATACTGTCGCCTAATAAATTTGATGACTACGTCGAGTGTTATAGTTATAGACATCGGCATTTTCTGAAAATATATTCCCGCCCTTAAGTAAGTCATTTTTGACAAACACCACTGATTCGTAAATCAAGAGACAAGGTAATGGTAAAATTCCTATATTAATAAAGAGAGGCTTACAACAATTAGGTGAGTGGGATTTGCTTGTTATTTGTACAATTATTTTTGGTAATCTAAAAGTCTTGGAGCTATAAGATGTATTTCCTCATAATATTATGCCATATCTCAGGCGGGAATGAACATTCGCGAAAAGTACACAACGAGTAGTATGAAGACTGACTGAATTTGCAAGAATTCTGAACGCGTAGCATAATGAACTTAATTTTGTGTTCAATTCATTTAAGTGGACGTTCCATTTGAGGTTTGACTGAATTGAGATACTTAAACATGTTGTTACCTTAACATCAATCAATGGTACACCGTTCATTATCAATGGCGTACAGAATTGTTTATTTGAAATGGAAAACTGCATTGAAACCGTTTTCTTTTCATTACTATTAATTTATTATTACGGAACCAATTTGAAGCATCTGATAATGTACTATTTATAGTTTCTTTATTGCAAAGAATATTTGTATCATCCGCAAAGAGAACTGTTCTTCCGTTTTGAATCGTCGAGGGCATATTGTTTATGAATAGTAGGAAGAGAATCGGGCCTAAAATCGATCTCTGAGGGACTCCACGTGCAATTGGCAAAGAGTCGGAACATAATGTTCCATCATTCCAGTAAGATATTTCTACTCTCTGAAATCGTTGTTTAAGGTACGAACATAACCAATCTAGGGCAATACCACGGATTCCATTCGTAGGTCATTTTGAAAGTAAAATGTCAATGACGCTAAAAGCTTTTGAAAGATCTAAAAATTGTTGGATCATTGTTTGACCAATTGTCATTATAATGATCTTGGTGTGACAAAACCTAAAAATTAGTTCAAATGAAAAAGATTGGGAAAGTAACAAGTACGAGAAAGTTTGTGCTATTCTGTAGCACCACTAGTTTAAAATGCCTTTTATTTTCCGAAGTAGAAAAAGAAACGAATGTTACGTTACGATGTTTAGAAATAAAGTAAAGAGTACGTTCGTTTTTATGTTTTAATTCTTTGTGTTATCCAAGAATAGGTTTTCCGAGAAATGTTTAATTTTCTCTTTTTAAGAGGTTAGCACGCGTTTAAGTGAAATCAAAGCTTTGAACAAATAAATTATACTTGGAGTTTGTATCAAGAGTATTATACACCGCGTCCCAAGAATCCTACGACAAGTAGTCTGTAAATAATTCTATTTTAGCTATAGTAAATAATTTACACAAGCGTCAATGACTATTTAATGTGCCAGTGTTCAAGTTACTGGTAATTGCTAACTGAATTTGTGCATCGTGATCACTCGGGCCCAGATCAATTCAAATCAACGATACATTCATGTTTCATATCGGTTAGTGCCAAAAAACGTTTACTTATTAGTACAAATTTTTACATATTTTAACCGAAAGTACATACATTTACATATTTTACTCAAAAGAACATATTTTTACATATTACTGATTATTTTCCGCTTTTCTGCAAGCTTTTTTTTTATTTAATTCTTCATATTTCCTGTATGTTTTTGATAAAGAATCATCCAGACAAACAATTCAGCATTGTCAAACATTTTGATCTGTAGTGTTGTCTCTAAAATGCAGCTATTGCATCGCGTTGAAATGAGTCAGTCCATAAATATCGCCGGTATTGCAAATAAAAGAGCAAGGCGACGATGCAATCCATATCTTATGGTATGTAAATTTTCAGTGTAAGATAGAGAACAGAAAGGAAGTTTGATTTGTGAAAATACATGTTTAGCAGGCGATATCGCGCACCCATTTCGCATCTTTCAGAGGTCTCCCTTGACCTTGATGCCCTTCACCAGAAACTACATGCTCCAGCTCAGGACCGGTAGCGGTAGCTCAGTGCATCAACTGATGTCACTGCAGCGCCTCTAACCGGGAGGTCCTAGGTTCGAGTCCTGACGGCGCACAGTGGGCCAGAATCCCAAAAAGGTGGCCAAAATATAAAAAGCTGTCAAATTCGTACCAAAGTTAGTATATAAAACTTATCGAAGATGCTGATTAGGAATGTGATATCAAAAATTGAAAAAAAAATGGCGGATTCAAAATGGCGGACCAAAAATTGGTAAAATTAATTTTATTCATATGAAAATTATATTCTGGGACTTCTCGAAGTTACTGATGAAGAATATGACTTTAAATGTTAAAAAATAAAAAATGGTAAATCCAAGATGGCGGACAAAAATTCATAAAAATAATTTCATTCATATACAATTTTTATTTTGGTAATTATAGATGTTGGTGATAAAGATTATGAGTATCAAAATTTAAAAATATATTTTGTGTCCAAAATGGCGGATAAACAGTCATAGATCTTTTTATTTATACAAAAATATTGTAATAACATAAGAGTTGAAAAAAATATCTTAAAAAATGAAAATATTCGATGAAGAACCGAATAAAGGATATAGGATGATGTAAAACGTTACAATTACTTACAACCATTACAATTACAAACTACTTATAATTATCAGTTGTCGTTTGCTCCTTCTTCTTCTGTTTCACCTTCATCAGATTCCATTCTTTCTTCTTCTGTTACTGCATCTTCATCGGATTCTTCTATTTCTTCTTCTGCTACTGAAGCTTCGTCATCATCGAAAACTTCCTCTTCATCATCTGTATCAGAATCTTCATAATCGTCTGCCACAGGAACTAAGAGGGCAACAGCTTCAGGAGACAAACTTTTTAGTTTCTTTGGAGATGGTTTCCGTAGAAACGAAATGTAGGGGTCCGTGGTTGCCAACAATCTCCTAAAAACGTCTTCCATAGTCTTAACTCTCGAGAACTTCCGGGAAAAACTTTGGCGGTATTGTTTTATTAATTTATTAGTTGATTCTTGAGCATCCTCCGATAGTTGACCGATTGGTAAAATGGCCGAAGAAATAATGTCTGGTCCGTGGATCAAGAGCCTATGGACTGCTGTTGGCATGTTGTACCAGGAATATTCGTTGACGTAGTGTCTGGCAGTTGCTATGGCATAAGCTCGGAACTTTTCCACATCGATTTGACGTTCGCTGGAAATCGCTTGCAAAATAATGTGGAAACGATGGATTAATTCTTCGGAAACTCCAGTTATCAAAGTTGATGTTGCTGTGTTTTCGAAGAAACGTCATCCAGTCATTTCTTGAAGTCCGGAATCCAGTCATTTCTTGAAGAACGGAATACCAGTCGCGGTGCGTCTACCTCTGTCCTTTTCTAAGTTATTCATCCCACTGTGACAGAAAGTGATCTTTCCGTCCTTTTCTACGCATTAGATTCTTTACAATGCTTCTACGCATCGATTATAATTAAACATTTTTAAATGTAGTTCAAAATAAGTTCATTTTATTGTTATTTATCAAGATGTCTTAATAACAAAATTATGCAGTTACTGTTAAAACGTGGCTCGAAGCCGGAGTTGTTACTAGTAGCTGGATTTGAAAGTCAATTTACAAAGAAAAATATTGCTTCTTGCGGACAGAATTTGAAAGAAAGCGGAATGTCGTGGAATTCGTAACTTATCCATGGTTTTATAAGCACATTTTACAAAATATTCATGCATTTTCCGATATTTTGTTAATTAAAAAAAACATGTTAAATTAATGATTTAATAACGATGCATATGCTTTTTAAATAGTACATACCTCCTGCAACACCTTCCATATTAACAATATTCACTTCACTTGTGCTGAACAAAAATATTTAGCTTCAACGTCAAGCCTGTTTTATAGCCTGACCTGCAGCACGCACCGCTAACAAAGAACTGCCACGTTCGATCTGAAATATAACGGGCGAAACGAATAGCTGATCATCCGAACACCCGGCATTCAATAGTCCCAACATTACTGTAGCCAACCTGATAGTCAAAAATACCCATTTAAAAAATTTATTTTTTCCCTTTTTGGCCACGTTTTTAAGATTCTGACCCACTGTGCGGCGGTAGGATTTTCGACACTGGCTTTTCAGCTAGGTCTAATTCGGCTGCTGTCTGGAGGAGAATTCTAGCGGCCGGCTGCTCTGATCAGTAGTTTTCCGTGGTTTCTCCGATCAATACCAGGCGAATGCCGGAGCAGTACCCTACCAAACGGGCCACGGACCGCGCGCGATCTGTCCTTCCTCTTCCTTGTCCTATCCTCTCCCCTTACACACACACTTACACTAACATGCACTGCACTACCACATATTCCGGGAGACTGGTCGGGAGCTTAGAGCTTGTCCCGACTGGGGCGGTGCCCCGTTGGTGGGAGAGTCCTGGTTAGAGGGAAACCCCACTAGCCGACGGTAGGTCGGTGCCGGATCTTGCCATCCAGCGGCGGAAGATCACCGCCATCTCCCAAAAAAACATGCACTACACTAACGGAACTAATGACTGAAGCCGTTGACGCCCCGAAACACGAAAAAATCAATCAATCAATCAATCAATCAATCCAGCTCAGGAGGTGCAGTTGAAATTTTTCTCTCTCCGAGTGCCTCACGCGAATCTCCGCCGTTGTTTGTAAATTATCTCTTAAATTATCGCCTAAAATCTGAAGTATAATCACGATGTGGCACTGAAATTTTGAGATTAACTTATATGGGGCAGTGGTATCGCTGAGTGAGAATTTTGCATAGGCAAGTACCACTTTTCAGACCAGTTAGCAATATCGGTTCGGATAAGAACATCTTAAGTGGAATTTATATGATCTAAAAGTCGGTTAAATTTGTACCAGCTTTGTTCTTATTCCCTAATCCGTGAGAAACATTTAACAATGACATTGTTAATTCAGATAATATTTTTGGTACCCCTCTGATGTGAGCGTAAGGCTGATGCATTTCACAGAAATATCCAAACCCCCAAAGAGTTACTGAATCTCATACTCGTCAAAGTCCTGAGCCTCAGAAATCTCACCTTTGAATTCATTTTTGTTGTGCTATGGTTTGTGCTGGCATTCCTGTCTGTAAATTAATTAATCCAATGCTACGTGAATTTCTGTAAATATATCCACGTGAACTGTTTCTATACAATTAGAGACTATACTTAGCATCACAAGAAAAGTAACATTAATTTTAACAATGATACATAATGCATTAATTACCATTTGGACTGTATAAATGAGTATAAACAACCTGTAACAACTATTGTAACACAGCTTCCGGGTCAATGACCCCCATCTCGATCAGGTTTTCGTCCAGTTTCCCTGATCCATTGAGCAAATGCTGAGATGGCCCCTTGTTTTGCTTCTGGACATAAATGTAACTTCATTTTCTGTGCACGTCTTCTAGAATTCAGTGGGAAATACAATTATTCAAATTATCGTTTCCACGTTGTCGCGGCAGGAAGTAATAAGAGCCAAAATTTATTGCTTATTTATCCTTGAAAATAGATTTTATTACATGGGAGTTTTTTTTGTTTTTTTTTCTCCCTTTCAAAATTCAAAATTTATTGCTTATTTATCCTTGAAAATAGATTTTATTACATGGGAGTTTTTTTTGTTTTTTTTCTCCCTTTCAAAATTCAAAATTTATTGCTTATTTATCCTTGAAAATCGATTTTATTACATGGGAGTTTTTTTGTTGTTTTTTCTCCCTTTCAAAATTCAAAACTTAAGTAATATATGATTTAGTGTAGGGATCACAGAATTTTGAAAATGTGCACACAATTCACTTTTCCCCATAGCCCGTCATACGCAGTTTTTAACTGTTTTTTGACGTAAATAAATAAATAAATAAATAAATAAATAAATAAATAAAACAATTTCACACGGATCTACAATAAGAAAGAATTGTCTCTGATTTGTGTATGGAAATAATGAATTACATCCCTTGAGTGAAAACAATGTATTTATTGGAAATTGATGATGGTCCCATCTGGGTACCAACTGAAGAAACAACTTTGGTGCACGAAATAGGAACGTTGGGTTGGGAACGTTGTATTGCGTTTAATGAACGGTTAAAAGTGTAAATCTATTTTGTTAACTTGCGATGTTATCCAATTGCAACCACCAAAGTTTCGCAAACTGTTACCGATATAATAGGATTTTTGTGACCCGATGGAGTTAAACAAAGTAATGTTTTCCTTCTGGTACTGATGGAGCGCTGTACATGCGTAAGGCAGCAGAAACCCTGCAGGTGTTGAATTCAAAATTACTACTTCTAACCTACCTGGTGCATCCGTTATGTTGCAGTGCTGATTAGACCTCAGGTTGATAAAGTTGGCGTATTGATTTCAAATACAAAAAGGGGTTAGCGAGAAGAGGCACCTGGATTGATTCTATGAGCTTCAATGCTCAAAATTTGGATTTTTGAATACAAGTTATGCATCAATTGGATTCTGATGCTGTAGCATCCGCAAGCATATCAAAGCTATTGCTTGATGTTGAAAAGCTGAAAAATTTTATTGCTCCATTTTTCATTAAGCACTACAATTAAATCTTTGGGGACGTCTTCCTTGAAACTTTCCGATAGCCTTGAAATTGCTCAATCAGTAGTCGCTTCTTTAAAAACTTTATCGTTCAAGGATTAAGAGAGGATCTAGTAAAGAAGGGGTTTTCAGTTCTGTAGAAAAACTTATGATTTGAAACAAGTTTGTGCTATTAGTGCAGTGCTGTGAAGGGACATTTCCGTCGCACCGACTACACGCTAGAGAATATGTGGTAGTTTAAATGCGCATCAGAGACTTCATGCGATGTGGAACAAACTTTTAGTCAGTGCAAGGCCTTCTTAAAAGGAAAAGTTTCATTGCTGAAAATTTGAAACATTTTTTCTTACTGTTATGGAGATCGTTGTAAATAATAGGATTATGAAGAGTACAATATTAAACTTTGGTCTTTAAATTAATGAAACAGCTATATATACTAAGATTAAAGTATTTTATTTTAAAAAAGTATTTATGTAACGATAATTAATGTCACACATTTCTTACTTTTCAGTACATATTTCTGTATATTATAATGCATATATATGTACACATTTTCCCCAGTTTTTCGTACATAATTATCCGAGACCTAGAGATCACTGTAACGTAGACCATTCACTGTTATTTCATACTGTTGTATTCATGAAATTGAAGACCGACAATAAACTTAATTTTATACACTCTCAGATTACATTCTCTTCCTGCAATCTTTCCCCACCCGAGATTGAGCATAAAACAATCACGGCCGCTCTTGGTCATGACGTAGTGTCGTCCCGCTACGGCGCCGCGGATGCGCGTGGCGGCGAGTCCCCTGTCACCTTGGCCCACACGCAGCCGGTTGTGGCGATCTCCGCGTCACCACTTTTACCTAGCCCGGCTCCCGGGCGCCCCCAGTGTTGCACGACTCCTCTGCTGTGCAGCGCGTCCTGGCTAGTGGGATGCCGACGCTCTCACTCTCTCTACTCTGCTCTGCTGACTAGCTATACTGCGGTTTTCACAGAATTGTCACAGCTGGCCGAACAGCTGACGAGATGTCAGGTCCAAGTCCGTGAAAACCGCAGTATAGCTCTGATCTGGCGCCCGAGGCCCGGATAGCCTCGCCTCGAGGCTCCCCGTCTCGCTGGCTACGCTCCACGCCAGTGAGCACGTTGGCTCGCGGTATCGCTGCGCGCGCGCACCAGGGTTAAAACCTGGCCACAGCACATACTCATTATGGTTTTGTTTATTACGATTTGATATATTGCTTTTTATTTAACTGCTTTCTGTGTAGGTACAATAACTGTAATAACTAAATGAAAATAATGAAGTAAATTGAGAAACTGCTCTTTTATGTGAGATTCACTCAGAAAATCAATATTGAAATCTCCACATACAACAATGGATTCAAAAGAGCGATAACTAATTTTGTTCCGAGTTATCTTTAGATTTCCTGAGAAACTGAAGTAATCTAAAGTTCTTTTTCTTGGAGGTCTTTAGATGCAATCTGAGATAATTTTATGTAGATGCAATAGAAATAATGTTATTTCAAAAACACTTTCAAGTGAATATAGAATGAATTCTGATAAGAAGGTATCATCAATATCATTTCAAACGTAAATAGAAGAATGTATAAACGCAGGGTTCTTATTTGATTCCTTGGCTACACAAACCTGTGAGATAAAAACGAGGAATTTAGAGAGTATATTTCATTATGATGTAACTACTGTTCTGTAAAGGAAAAAATCATGTTCGACTTAGGTCGTATCGTAATACTGACTGGCTAATTCAATTTTATTTGAAAGATATTAAACATGATCCATTATGCGAATCTTTTGAACTTACCTAGATGGATATTTTTCTGCTGCATCTAACTGCAGTTGCTATTTATTTATCTCACTTTACCCAGACTGCGTGGTGTCCTAGCAGGAAGTCCTAGTGGAAGTGTGTGTCCTAGCAGTGACAGAGGGTGAGGCAGATGGGGGCGATATGTGGAGAGGACTGAATAATGGGAGAGATAGCACAAGGATTAGGTTAGGAGTTGAAGGTAAGTGGGTCCGAAGGAGGTCCGGAGGATGGAAGAGAACTAGGTATGGGTGGGGCTGTGTCTTAGGTAGGTCATTGCTTACGGCAGCTTATATGGCATAGGTCCGAGTTTTATTTACACCTTTGGAATTTCGACAATTGCAATACTTCAAATTCTTTTCGAGCGTGTACTACATTTTCAATACTGAATCAAGAGATTTCATTGCAATGTTATGTATTCCTCAATATCTCATCCTTAAATCATTTCGGATTTGGGATTCGAGGCCTAGCTGTTCCAAAATATTTTTCTTTAATATTTTTGTATGTAAAGAGCATAACACGCTGAATTAAAATGTAGAAGTGCTTAAAACGTTTGAATTTTCAAAAATTGAAGATATGTTTGTTTTTCAAATCTCTCAGGCGCTTTTTCGTCAAGAGATTTTCAAAAGAGATGTTAGGAGGATAGGAGTTACAGTTTTACATTACGTTAACATTACAATAAATACGACAATGTGCAATAGAGCACTAGTTCTTTTCTACAAACAATCATTTTAAAGGGATAACATTATGCTCCAAATGTAGGTAAGAAATGAGATGATTTAACTGTTTCGCTTAGGGAGAAGCAATATTTTTTAATGAAGGCAATTACAAAATACACTTTGGAACCATATTAGTTATTGTGAGGGATAAAATACTTCCAAACATAAAAACATATTTCAAAAAACTGGTAAGGTAACTAGATGGAAACGAAAATTTCCGAGAAAACATTATACTTATCTTGAAAACAAAACCGATATGTTTTTAGTTTTTTGAAAATCATGTTTTTCGGGCTTAACTACCATTAACGCCATAGAGTGCTTTTTGGCTATATAAATAGTTTCCGGCAGTAATTCCTAATGCAGAGTAGGTATTAAACATTTATATGAAAATTGCAAACATATCTCTATGAAGAGTAGAGTAGAGTATTTTCGATGTAATGGAATTAAACTATTTCCACCATTCAGCCGTATTTGAAACTTCTGCCCATTACGACTGTTGATGTAGAAGTTTTATAAATTCATGGCCTTTTTGGATTATTGGGAAGTGATTGATTATTTCCGAGTTTAGGATTTCGGAATGTTATTTTTCCTCTTTATTCAGTATTGTACAAATCATTATACGAGTACATATTGTAGTAGATAATAAAATCTGCAGCAAACGGAACATACCTATATAAAAACAACGCATCAAATAAGTAAATGAAAACATGCGCCTTAGCAGTCTCGGTTCGAAGGGTTGCGGGTTCGAAACCCGCATCGACCATGGATGTTTGCTGTCAGTGTATGTGTTGTGGAAATGTGGAGCTCTATCACTCACCGTCTAGTATCACTTTTTAACCCGTTTCCTTGCATCCCTACCCGGACTGGGTGGCGCAGGGGTTTGGAATGTTTGCGACCATACGCTTTACCTCCGCGGTGTAAGTTCAAATCCCACGTATGGTATGTGCGATGTGTGTAGTGATATAGTGTGCCTTCCTAGCACACTACGCTTCACGCTTGACTCTCAAAGCCTACTTTTACTCCCTCTCCCTATCCGGTAAATAGCGAGCGTGCGTGTAAGGTCAGGTGCTCTACGTACGTGCTTTCAGACAGCAGCGTCAGCACCATCTATTATAGGTGTGGGCGGCCTCCCTTCGTCAAATACAGGATTGAGAGATGGACTCAAGAAATACGATTAGGGAGGTTTTGCACGCGTTAGCGGGCAGCAATTAACTGTATTTATCTGTTACAGCAGGGATCGATATGGACTCACGTGCTATTCCTGCCCGAGGGAATGGGGGAGACTATTATAATAGCACAAGTTTGAAATCTCCCTTTTGGGAGGAGCTTATTTTCGCGGGCTTCCTCCAGCGCTGCTATAGAGGCAGATATCTTGGCCTACTGCGCGCATGCAATTCGTCCCCCTCCCCCAGCAAGAAGGAGCTATTAGTCTGCAATGTCACTGTAGCCTTCGCTATCCCTTTCGTCATTGTCGTCGTCAGAGGCACTGTCCGTAAAGAAACAATAATTTTGTCCGCTTCTTCGTTCATGATCATGTCTGTTTTCACATATTTCGCTTCGATTTTCTTCACGTGTTCAAATCACTTCTTCCATCGATATGGGCAATATTCAGAAAATAAAGTTCGGCATTCATTTTCTTTAATTTTCCGGATGGGTACCGATGGTTTGTTTAGCAACATGATTCTTAATTTAACCCCAAACTAATTCGATGGGATAGAGATCGGGATGGTAAGAAGGGAGCTTGATGTTGAGGCCACATTATCTGCGAACCCGTCTTGGAAACAAATAAGACCAATATTACGCCTGTGAATCACTTGAAATTAGACCTACGCTAAGTCACACCACACTGCACAGCACTCAAAGATGAGGGGATAGGAATGCTTCCTATACATGTTTTTTTTTTTTTTTTTACTGAACGTTAATATATTAAGAATCAGCGTTTGTGCATAGACAGCTGAAATTGTTTTGATTAATTTAGCTGACGCTTGTACTGCGCGTTGGGTCAGGCACAACTGCCTGCCTGTGCATTCAGACCCCCCTCCATTCCGGTTGGTGCGCAATCCGAGTGAGAGAGCGTTATTTTCGGGGGAAGTAGCGGTTGATGGCGGGAGTCAGCCGTCCTCGCGCATGCGCATTCGATTGCAGATAAGTTAATTCTGCTGTAGGTACCTCTGTAGCTGCATCTGGAGAAAACTGTCTCATCCGGGGCAAGAGTAGGCACCGAAAAGTGCAAAGGGTGCGCATATTGCACTTTATTCTATAAATTGTGTGTAATCAACTCAAAATTTGAAACAGGATTTTCTTTGCACAACGGACAGGAAATCAAGGCGAATGAGTGAGATTATAGGGGCGAAAAAAATACTTATGACCCAATAATTAAAAATATCATTTAAAGAATGAAACCTAGTCGCGTTATAGTAATGGAATTTTTCACAAAATTCTTTCCGCCTATTGCCATAAACGTCACTGCCGAGTATTTGGGGTCTTGGTAGATAAAGAGTTGTTTTAAATAAAGAAAATAACATACACTATCAAAAATCTTCAACTCTTAAAAAGCAAATTATGCCTCAGGAATCCAGAAAGACCATTCATTCCTTCACTTATGCTTTTACAACACCAATAACGCGCGCAAGCCGGAACAGAATTTGAGAGGCACATCGTGGAATATTACATTACCAGGGAACGGATTTCTGTGGTAAAACGGATTTCTCGAGGTAAAAATGAGATAAATAAATAGCAACTACAGTCAGATGCAGCAGAAAAGCATCCGTGCCAGTACATGCAAAAGATTCAAATAATGCATCATAATGTGCAATCTCTTTCAAATAAAATTGAATTTATCGAGGCAGCATTACAGTGTGATCCCAGTCAAATAGATGTTCTTTGCTTTACAGAACATTGGTTATCTCATAATGATCTAAACACACTCCAAATTCCTAGTTTTTACCTTGCAGGTCTTATTGTAGAGCGAGGGAATCAAATAAGGGCACTGCTTACGGAGGTTCATGTATTTACGTAAGAAATATTATTGATTCTACCTTCTTGTCGGAATTCAATTTATATGCAGTTGAAAAAGTTTTTGAAATAACAGTCGTGCATCTTACTACGCTCAAAATTATCTTACTTTGCATCTACAGACCTCCAACAAAGCGAGCTTTAGATTATTTCAACTTCTTAGAAAATCTAGAGATAACTCTGAACAAAATTAGTAATCTCTCTTTTAAATCCATTGTTGTAAGTGGGGACTTCAATTATTGATTTTCTGAGCGAATCCCACGAAAAAGAGCAGTTTCTCAATTTAATTCATTCTTTTAATTTAGATATTACAGTGAACGTACCTACACGGAATACTCTTAAATCACAAACAGCAATAGATCAAATTATAATTAACAAAACCACAACTAAATATGAAATAATAACGAATAATCTAGGTTACAGTGGCCACGATGCACAAATTCTTACAATTACTAATAACATGAATACTGACAATACAGAAAACACGCATGTGCAGAGCATTTACTACAGTTAACATAAAATTATTTACGGACTACTTGCTGAAAGAATCATGAGAGGCAGTTTATAATGCTATTGACACAAATGAAAAATATAATTTATTTTTCTCAAAGCTTTCATTTCTCTTTAACGCGTGCTTTCCTATTAAAAAGAGAAAATTAAACATTTCACCAAAAAGTAATACTTGGATCACACAAGGAATTAGAACATCGTGTAAAAATAAACGTACTCTCTACTTTATTTCTAAACATCATAACGTATCACCCAGTTTCGACGTCTACTTCCAAGAATATAAAAGAATTTTAAGGAAATGTTCAGGCAAAAATAATGAAAAATAATGAGGATATTCTGAACTCTAGAAACAAAACTAAAGCAATGTGGAACATCGTAAAAAGTACGACCACGTCATCACGACATTTCGTAGATAATGTTTTATAGGATAATGAAAAAAAACAAGTAATGCAGAAAAAGTTGGGAATACCTTCAACTAACACTTTTCTAGAATTGCGGTTGATCTCACGCAGGGACTAAAACCACAAAATTCAACATCATATGCGCTCCCCAAAAGAATTTCGGCACGATGTTTATTTATGAAACTTCTAACGAAATCCTCAGAATAGTCAGCAAACTATAAAATAAATATTCATCTGGTTTAGATGAATTTCCGGATTGTTTATTAAAAACGTGTGCACCTGCCAATATACACCTATAACTCACATTTTTCAATGCTTCCTTGTACACTGGAATATTTCCAGATATTTTCAAAACAGCAAAAATTAAGCCACT
>BLKR01006011.1:20000-67122 GCA_011170035.1 Teleogryllus occipitalis | reverse complement strand
GGGATTAGTCACAGTCTCTTCTTTCCTTTCAAGTTTATCTCTTTCAAAAAGAGTCAGAGTTTTATGTATTTTACTGCTGTAGAACTGCAATAGTTTGTGTGGAATGTGATCAAACATTTGTTGTTTGAAAACATTGAATTACCAACGACGCAAAATATCCATATCAATAATCTTACTATGTACTATGGTGAGTTATGTGGAAACTTCAAAGATTTTACTGTGACAGGACTTTCACGATCTTATTTCATTTACCTTAGCATAACCTTTTTATACATCTTTGTAAAAAAAATAATTGGCATTCTAATGACATTTTCTCAGTATATATAGTTTCCGAATGACGTAAATCGAAGTAGTGAACTATCTTAATTCGATTAGTATTAAATAATATCTTTTATATTCAGAAAATAGATACACGTATTAGTTTCCATTCAATGAATGTTTTCCCTCATCTTCCTTCTTACATTGTCAATTAAGATTTCAGCGTACATATGCCCTTTTACTTGTGAGTGTAAACATTTTTTAGTAAGATTTAAGTTCAAGTACATTCATTTCATAATTAATATAAGTATTTAACATTAACTAATTATCTTAATTGAATCCTGTGAACAATCAAAATGACAATTAATACGTGTAGTTCATATAAATACAAGTTATTTGAAGAATATAGAAACGGAATTTTCGTGCAAATTTCAATTACTGTGCTGTGAATATATATTTTGGGTACTAGTTGTTTACTGTAATACTGAATATTATTCACACCAAAATCATAGTTCTTAGATTAGGTTATAAATTCAAAATTCATTTTTCACAACTCAGAGACTTTATATGTAAAAATGGATATCAATCAACGCTCATTTCCCGTGTCGATTATCATTCAATACAATAACACTTTCCTCTATTTCCCGAATTACTTCATAAAATTAACCTCGAACTTGTCTCATATTCGACATGGGGTGTATCACGGTAACTTTTCGGAAAAATATTGCCATATGGACTTCATAAATGAAAAATATGATTAATTTTATTGCAAGTCCTGCAATTCTCGTAACGAATCACAATTGTGGCGTGTACGTGAGGGAATTTTCCGGCTCCGAGTGACAGTGTATTCATGTCGATCGCCAGCTAAACAGGTTACGCGCCAGACGAGCATGGTATTTTTAGTCTGATTTCGCGTGAGTTCGGTCATTGCACTCCATCTTTTGCGTGCTGACTATACATTTAGTAAACTGCTTAAATTATCTCTCTTAATAAATATAAATTGTGAAATTAGTATGGAATCATCATTATCTATCTATTCAAAAATGTGATTCGACCATCTGCTACAAATTACTTCAACAATTTGAGAAGGTATAGGCTCCAGTACTTTAAAAACAATTACAAACAATTGAAAATAAATTTCTCGGCTGGACTTTAAGAATTACCCAAAGAACTTTTAAAGATCAAATTCATATATAACTTTCCATTGTGACATTAAAAACTTCAATAACTAATCTTCACGCTTTGATACTAAGGTAGGTACCTCATCTCCAGGAATTACACATTTTCTCTTGGAAAAACGTTATCCACATCATTTAATTCAAACTCAATGCTATGAATTTTTTAAATCCTCCCTGATATGCTTTTAATTATTTCAATGCAACTGTAAATAAAATGTCCTTTGCCATTCATGGTACGCTCAGCTAAGAAATTAAAATATGTAGTACTATATTTAAAATAGGGCTGTTAATTCTTTCGGTTCGTTTTCAATTGTGGAATAATTACTAGATTTTTGTAAGAGGCTTTCTAACTAAGCTTTTTCCTACCACCTACGGGGAGTTTCCCGCCCAGTACCTGCCTTCGGCAACGAAAGGGACAAATGTCTGGGAGTACACAGACAGGTACACAGGCTGTACGGCTCTGTAGCCAACTAAATTAGCGACTAAATTAGAATAGATGAGGAAAATATGAAAATCAACACAAGCTGTGTAATAAATAAATGAAATGTAAAAAAAAGATTATCTCCTATACCTTTTTTTTTATTTATTGTTTTCCTTGATGATTTACATAGTTCAGTTACATTAACTCTACATATGTTTGTTGACTTACTAACTAAACTAAAATTAATCTTACAACTAGCATTGCGGTCGAGGAAATCTAATGGTCACCTCTAATCAGAGTCCATTTCGGAAAATTGTTGTTGGAATATATGGAAAGGGTACATATTTTTTATTCTTGTGGAATGGGTGGGGTTTCTGGCTAGGTTGAATCCGGTTAAATTTGGTATCTGCATTAGGTTGGAATAGAATTGGGTGGATAGGTATAGAATGTGCTGGGTTATGGGTTGGAGATTGAATTCTTTATGGAGCTGTGCATTAGATATGAACCATGGTGCATTGGTAATTGTCCTTAAGAACTGATTTTGTATAATTTGGATTTTGTTAAGATTGGTTCTAGCTGCATTTAGCCATATTGGGCATGCATACAGTAGGAGGGGTCTGACTATTGTTTTATATATTACGAGTGCGGTGTCATATGGTAGATGGCTGTTTCTATTGATTAGTGGTTTTAACTGTAATAGTTTGTTTTTTGCCTGTATTACTTTATTGTCAATGTGATGTTTCCAGTTTAGTTTTGTATCAATGTTTAGACCTAAGTATTTTATTGGCTTGTTTGATGGGTACCAGATTATCGTTTCATTGTTTAATGTTAATGGGGGGGGAGAGGTATATGGTCTTAGTGTGAATATCTTAGCTGCAGTTTTAATTGGATTGAGTTTTATTTTTGACTTTGCTGCCCAGCTTTCAATTAGATTTATATATATTTGCATTCTATTTTTGATTGCTGTGAGTGAGGTTCCGGATGAGTAAATTGCTGTGTCGTCAGCAAACTGGGCTATTTGTATGGGGTGCAACTTCGGAATATCTGCTACATATATGTTAAAAAGAGTTGGTGAGAGGGGGGATCCTTGGGGTAAGCCTGCGTTTATTGTTTTGGGGGTTGAGTGGTGATTATTTACTGCTACTGAGAATGTTCTGTTTTCTAAGAATTTCTTAATGATTTCCGTTAAGTAGTATGGGGTACCGCTTTTTTTGATTTTGCATATTAATGCTTGGTGCCAGATTCTATCAAATGCTTGTGATATGTCTAAGAAGATAGCTATTGTATGATATTTTTTTTTGAAATGATGAGTATAAATGTTCCGAGATTCTTAATAGTTGGTGTTGCGTTGAAGTACGTTTCGTAAAGCCGAATTGTTCTTTTGGTATGAGATTAGTAGAAGCTATATGTTTGGTCAGTCTTTTTAGAATTATCTTTTCAAAAATTTTTGAGAGAGAGGGTAATAAGCTTATTGGCCTGTAACTGGTGACATTTGCCGTGTTTTTATTCGGTTTAGGAATTGGGATAATAACTGCATGTTTCCAGGCAAAAGGGAAGTGACTTATTCTGAAACAAGAGTTGTATATATTATTTATATAAGCTATTGCTGGTGGGGGTAGCTTTTTTAGTATCAAATTGTTTATTTTATCGTGACCTGGTGATTTTTTATTTGGTAGTTTTCTAATTATTTGTGTGATTTCTTTTGGGGAAATGTATTGAATTCTATGATGAGGTCCATATACCGATTGTTCTGCTGCTGTAGTGATTGTTTTATGTTCGGGATGGGGTTTAGTTGTGTTAGTTGTGAATGTTGAGGCGAAATACGTGGCTAATTCTTCCGCTTTTTGAATTGAAGTGTATGCTTTTCCTACTGTTTGGTTTAATGGGGGGATTATTGTTTTTTATTTAATATTTTTTTGGTAAAGATCCATATTGAGTTGTTTTTGGTGTTCAGCGATTCAATTTTGGTGTGGAATTGTTGGGCATTGTGCTTTTTAATTAATCTTTTGACTATGTTGGTAATTGTATTGAGTTCGAACTTAATTTCTGGGGTTCTTAAGTTGGCCCACAGTCTTCTAGTTTTGTTTTTTATTTTTATGGCATGTAGTATTTCCTGCGGCAATATTGTGTCCTTGTTGCATTTAGGTTGTTTTTTTAGTTTAATTTGTGAAGTTTGTAGGGTGGAATGTATTAGTGTGTTTAGGTAAGTTACGGCATTTTCAATTTCAGTTGGACTATTTAATATTTTAATTTTGGGGATAGCACTGCTTATGATGTTCTGAAACTTGTGCCAGTTAATTTTGAGTGTGTTGGGTTTGGGCGTTGGGGAATGAGGTGGAGGCAGCTGATGGGAGGTTATTGGAACTGGTATGTGGTCCGAGTCAAGTTCAAAAACCGGCGTTGAATAAAATTGAGTGCTAGAGTTAGTAATGCCTATGTCGAGAATATCTGGATTTCTGAGTCGGTCGTAAGGGTAATATGTGGGTTCTGTTGTGGATATTATTTTTAAGTTGTTTTGATTTATTATTTTTTCAAGTATTTTTCCATCATGGTTGTTTGCATGGCATCCCCAGTTAGTATTCTTGGCATTAAGGTCTCCTAATACTAATGTACTTATCTGGGGTTGAAATAAATTTAGTAGATTAGCATCAACTATTTTTGTTGTGGGAGGTTTGTAGGCTGATATTATGTTCCAGTCGTGGCTATTTATAATTAGTCTGATTGCTATGGTTTCTAAGCCGGGTGTGTGAACGGTATTTATCTGGTGGTGCTCTATAGTGGATTTTACTGCAATTAGGACTCCTCCTCCGTTGTTCTCTGTTCTATCTGCTCTATATATTGTATATTCCGGAATGTAAAGTTTATTTCGTGCTTTGAGATGGGTTTCAGTTATGCATGCTACGTCTATTTTGAAGGAGTGCAGGAAATTTATTAACTCTGTTTTTTTTATTTAGGATGCCATTTGCGTTCCAGTTTATGAGTGTTAAATTTTTAGGGAGAAGCACTTGCATTATTATTACTTAGAAACGAGGTGACTGAGTTTTGGATTGCTGAAATGACTGTAGGGATCAATGAATTTATGAAGTTTACGATACATGATGATATTGTATTAATGATTGTATTTATGAGAGAGTTGTCTGCTAGGGAGGCTTGATGATAATTTCTTGAATGGGTGTTTGATTGGTTTGAGGATATATTTTGGTTATGGTTTTTGTTGTTGATTTGATTGGAGAGAAGTTTTGGAGTGGTAGGGTTTTCGGTAAGTTTGGGAAGTGAGCGAGTGAATCATTTGAGTGGGGAGGTGTTGAATTCTGTTGGTGGGTACTTTTATTTCTGAAGGTTGAGGTGGAGGTTTTCTTTTCATATATTTCTTTGAAATAAGGACAGTTATTATTTCTAATATCCCCACGGTGGTTTCCCTTGCAGTTAGCACAAATAGGAGTTTGAAGTTTTTGTGGGCAAGTTACAGAGTAATGATTTCCTGAACAGAAGGCACAGTTAATCACATGGTTACAATTGTTTTTTGAGTGTCCGAAATCTAAGCATCTTTGACATTGTAGGGGGCCGTTGGGTCTTCGTCTTCTTTCAGTTGTCACTCGGTGGTTGCATATTTTTTTAATGGTTAATATAGTTTCTAGAGGTTCGTTTCCACTAAATTCAGCTGCTACAACCGGGATGGGATTGTTGTCTTTTTGTAATCGTGTTACTTTTATTATGGATGGGTGACGTTGAGTGAGGTCTTGAAGTATTTCAGGTTCTGAGATTGATTGGTTAATATTTTTAAATACTATTGAGAATTTTTTGTTGGTGGGATCTTTATAAGAATGAAAACTTCTTTGGGTGTGTATTAGGTATTTCACAATGTTTCTGAAGTCGGTTATTGATTTGGCAACTATTTTCACTTTATTATTTTTATTTTCGGCAACGAAATTTGAGGTCACTCTAGTTTTTAATTCTTTTATGAATTCGTTGAGGTTTGTGATATTGGCTACGAATATTGGAGGAATTTTCTTAGTGTTTTGTGTTTGCTCACTGATATTTTCTTTTAGATAACTGAATCTATTTTCTTCTTCTTTAGATGTTGAGTTAATTCACTGAATCTGTTTTGCACTGGTAAATTGTACACGTAGTCTGAATGTTGATTTTGGCCAGATGACGCACTATCGTGACCGGTACCCGCACTCTTTCTTTTTGGGTCTTGATGGATTGAATTGACACCCACTGACCTTTTTCGCTGTATTCCGTTGCCTGTTGACTGGTGGTCGAGCCCGTCTGGTGCTGTTGCGGTGTGGAAGGCAGCAGCGTGGCCACCGACCTCGCTGCTACTCGGGTCGGGAACTGGCAATGGCGACGCGTCCATGACATCGCCGTCTGCCGCGATGTGGTGTGATGAAGGAACTGCTCCGTTGAATACATAATTGCTGTCGCAATTATTGACTGCATTCAGGGCTTGGCTGATAGCCTGCCCTGTTGATGAGGGTATGTCATAGGACATAGACTAAAAACACAACTCGCTGAGAACACTACTAAGTATAGCTTTCACTTAGAACTGAAACGGAGCTCCGCACTAGCGATCCGCTCGGGTCGGAGGCTCGTTCACGAATGCGTCCCCCTTGCCTACTCAGAAAAAGCGTCTTATTCATGCACTCTTTATGCTTAGGCTACCTCGGAATATTTACAACAGATCTAAACATTTTAATTTTAGTATTCCAAAGGAACAATGTGAAAAAAAACTTTGATCAAACAATATAAAAGGTATGTCACAGTGTTCCGACTGTGCGAACCACTTGTATTTATAATTGTGATCACAATCCTGTTAGTCAGGTCGGTTAGTACACATTCGAAAATCAATTTCTGTGCTATGATAGTTTAATGAAAACGGCATAAAGGTGAAGAGGAGCAGGATGTGAAAGAGCGGAAGGCCGAGTTGGCTCTGGTACAACGGATGACGGCACACAGAGCTTAAAAATATTGTGATAAAAATCTATTCTTCTTCTTCAAAACAAGATATTTAACAATCGGGCGTGTTCCATCGCAACTCCACTGACTGTATAGGGATCTCGACTGAAACAAGACAAAGGAAGGAAAATAAAGAGAGGTTCCACTGCAACGGCATCACCACAAAACAGAGAGAGAGAGAGAAAGGAGAGAGAAGCGCAGGAGCAAAGAGAGGAGGAAATGGAACGATGGTCATTAAAACCGTTCCACCTATTATTACAACGAGAGCACCACCGAAGTAGGGAATTCGCGCTGCATTCTGTATCGATTATCCAGGCGTGCATGAAACACAAAGCATTGGCGTGAAAGGAAATGCGAATATTTAAAGGGAACGTTATCGCAAGGTTATTTTTGGAATGTTTACGTACAGGAGCGGGAAACATTTTGTGCGATTGTATGTAATAATAGCGAAACATACCGGTTTACCTGCAACGTAAAGTTCTCTTATGAACTTTTACTCCATTGAATGGTTCTATATGTTCTGGAATGGGAGCCCCTGTGCTCGGATATTCTTTGTTTAGTACTGAAATGATTTGAGGAATGTTGATAATCTACAAAATGAAATTCCTTTGAAGAATTTCCAGGAAAATATTTTCTGGTATGATCCGATGAATGTGGAATATTTACATTGTAAAACAGTATTAGTTTCATCATAAAAAAGTAATCTATGTAAACATTATTTATTTTGTGCATTTGTTCTTCTCGAAAGAGTAGTATTTTACGCTATCGCATGAAACATCAGACGTATTACGAGAAACGAGATGTACAAATAACATTGACGAGAACGTTTGTTTTACAGTGAGAGGCAAGACTACCGTCAAAAACAAAAGTCTATTTATCTGTGATGGTAACATATTTTAAGAAAATGAACTCGTGTATTTTTCTCGCTAGACACCAAACGGTGTCAATGTATTTTTTTCTGGGCC
The DNA here is from genome assembly GCA_011170035.1 of Teleogryllus occipitalis. Classification (NCBI taxonomy): domain Eukaryota; kingdom Metazoa; phylum Arthropoda; class Insecta; order Orthoptera; family Gryllidae; genus Teleogryllus; species Teleogryllus occipitalis. The sequence continues at coordinate 59,341 of BLKR01006011.1, read as the reverse complement.
GTATAAAGAAAAGAAAATTCACTTCTTAATTACAACAATCATCAATCTAAATCTCATGAGGTAGAGTGAGGTTCATTTGTTTCAGAAGAGAGGCTGCGCAGGGCTTTTGACGCTTTTGAGAAATTCTGTGTTATCAGTAGTTCTCTCTGAACGGCTTTGCCACAGGTAGATTCCTTTACTCCCACAGGAGAGAACTCCAGAGCCAATACAGGCAAATGAAACTGAAAAAGTGTCTGCATACATTCTAACCTCGGAATTTGAGATTTTGGCTTTAATTAGATAGTGGTTTTTCTGATTTTCAGATGATTTGTTGGTGCTCTGTAACACAAATAATCAATGAAGTGATGAAATTACATACTATAAAACATTACAGAACACTGGATAACGTCATCAACCCAGACAGACGCACCCCACTGTTCTCTTTGCAGTATTCAATTTAACCTTGATTTTACTGTACGGGTATCATTGATTTTTGAGTGCTTTCTTTACTTGAAGACTAGATAGCCCCTTGATACTGAGGTGTTAAGAGGTAAAACTAACTAAATAAAAAATTGTTTGATGTTTTTGAAGATAAGAGATGCTTCTTTGAATTCTGCAAAGTGAAAAGACCAGATATGACAAAAAGTGCGAAACAGATGTGTTCTATATCATTTTCAACCTTTAGCGTAGCAAAAGCGTAGGTGCATTGAAATGAAGTCACATATAACAGCAAGAGAACAGGTTTGAACAGGGTGGTGGAACAGAAAAATAATAATATATATTGTGGACAGGAAGCATTTGATTATAACGAAAAATGTGCCTCTTATTCTAATTTTATGGGTAGTCGGGTCTGAATCGTTTGTACAGGCACTACAGTGGTACAAATAGTTTGTAGACGACTCTCTCTTAAAATTTGAGTACGTTTTGGGCGAGTGATGAGTGCGTCTACTACTGAAAAAATAGAGGCAGAGAAAACTATATTATCCTCAAGTAATGCATAATAAAGAGAAATAGGAATGTACTGGAGATCTGACGATTCCACAATTTCCACTTAATTCTTCATTAATAGCCACTCTTGCCATTTTGCAATTCATTCTTTGAACTACAAAATTTAGCAAGTTCCGAAAGTATTCTTATGTTTTATTCATACAGTCGGCCTCGGAAATGAGCTATCGGGATTTGAAACCAGCCTATATCCAACATTTTGTGGTAACGAAGCATTCTTTGATGCATGTTAAGATGAGACAGCAGACGAATTGTGAATGTTTGGATCGGTACGGGCAATATTTTTGAGGAATTCATGTGTATTCCTTATGTACGACTTACATTACGACCAAGCGCGATGACTTTCCAAATCTGAAAAACAAGTTTTAAATATAATTCTACCATCTTCACGGTTATTGTTCATATTACTCACCATATCATTTTACACTCGCAATCATCACGCATCTCAACACAAAAGCCTTATCTGGTGGATTCCACGGCAGTCATGATGAGATTTTGTCTTCGGAACCACAGCCATTACGCCATTTATTCCAAATTCATGCGATAAAGAAAAAACTATAGAGAAATAAGAGGGTCATTCTATAAAGCATGGTAATTGTGTTATATCTTCCACATAACAGAAATGTTAGGTTAGTATTTACATTTAAAAACCGGTTTTAAATTCTACAAATGCCACCACCGAGTTGCGTCTGCGAACCTGGGTGTTAGGTTGACTCACACGTAAAAGTTAGTAGTCCAGAAGCCGTGTTTCGAGGAAGATATAAATAAAGAGAAACAGCGGTCATATGTGGAACTTGCAGTTTTGCGTTTCATAAATGCTCGACAATGTCAGGGCTACATCTAGCGAGGGGTACTAGTGCTTTAGCTTATCGTAGTGTCGTTAATACGGTGGATACCTTTCATCGTAACTATTAACCTGCCACGCAGTGGGCGACAGATGGTACATGTAGACGAATTGCACACAACCGATGACGTTGAACTCATCATTGTCAAAGTTATGGGGGAACCTTCAGGGAATTATCTTAGTGAGTGTTAACCGTGAGCAACGCACGTTGTTTGCTTTTGTTCTTAATGAAACACTGCTTTGTATTTACGCATCTTTCAATTTATTCTATTCGTTGGATCCTTGGATCCTGAATCAGTAACCAATTAGCATTTCGTATAATATTCCATTGTTTGCAATTGAACCGAATTTATATTACAAACACTGTATTGGTTGATATAATACAGTTGTATTAACCTATGGAAAGTCCCTCGTACTTTAGGAACTAGTCTGTCTCTTGATAGGCTCCTCAAGTTTAATAAGATTATAATTGAGGGTTGGTTAGTTGGCTTTATGTCACGATATTTGATACGAACAAAATTTCGCGAATATTTCTTGCATATAGTGATGTGCATTAATTAAACTATCTTCCTTTTGGCAAGATATATATATATATATATATATATATATATATATATATATATATATATATAAAAGAAAGTCGTGTTAGTTACACTATTTATAACTCAAGAACGGCTGTACCGATTTGGCTGAAAATCGGTGAGCAGGAAGCTTAGAGCCAGGAGACGGACATAGGATACTGTTTATCCCGTTCGACAGCGTTCCTGTGTGAGAACGCACGTTTTCGCGTGATTTCGCGTAATTTCGCATGTTTTCGTGTGAAGGTACTTAACTGAAGAGTGCAACCTATGCACCAAAATACAGGAACAATAATGAATGATTAATCTACTTAATTTTTTATTTGTATTTTCTAATAAACAATTTAACTTAATAAATTCCAAAATCTGCTTATTTATTACCTTTAACAGCCGGTCCCTATGATTACAGCTTTGTATTTCTCTCTTAAACAAAAATCAATTTAAAAAAACGCTCTGGTACGTAATAGATTTTTTAATTATCTATTTAATATCAGAGCGTTTTTTTGAAATTCTTCTTTGTTTGAGAGAAAAACACAAACCTGCAATTGCTTTATTATCACGAGTGCAACAAGGATAGTACAGTTTCTCACAGTGAGTGCGACGCGAGGAAAAGATGGGACCGGCTGTTAAGGCGGAACAGAGTTCACCGGGTCAGCTAGTATATATATATATATATATATATATATATATATATATATATATATATATATATATATATATATATAGTATGTTCATTGAGAGTGGGTGTTATTTTCACTCTGACCCCAACTACGTGTTTTACACAGTGGGAACGCACACTTCTTATACATTCCAGCCATCAGTTTTTGTTTTATAAAGTACATTGAACCTAAGAGCAGTTCTTTGGTATTTTTCATATACATTTATTAAATCATTACACAATAATAAGACGAATGAATAACTCGAATACGTACACTTTCTTAATAAATATTTAGGTTCCTCAATGTGGAGTGACAACTGCAAAGTCGTTCACGGCATATGGATGAGAGCGTATGTACAGGAGGAATATACTCACGTAAATACCGCACACAAGAGAAAACGTCGCAGGTAAAAGGGAGCGTTTTCACGTAATACTCTGCGATTTTTTTAACCTTCAGCTCCACAGGGAAGCGGCGCACCGCAATGAACCCAGGCAGAACAACGGGACGCGCGTCGGTGTGGACAGCGCGCAGGCTTGGCAACGGGGCGATGGAGAAGGCGGGCGGCGGCGAGCGGAGCGAGCGGGGGCAGGGCCGGGGACGGGGAGGCGAGGGTGGCTCGCGGGCCTCCCTGGGAAGTAATTGCGGCCGCGCTCGCCGCCCTCGGTGTTTATCAGCGGCCCATTAGCGGGGTCGGCCGGCTGCGGCCGGGGCGACAAGGGCGGGTGAACGAGGCCCAGCGAACGAGGGTGGGGCGGGCAGGGCTCAGCGGGGTGGACCGGTCACACCGGCGCTACGGGGACGGAAAGAGGAGGCTGGCGGACGGGCCACTTCCGTCGTCGCCGCCTCCGCCGCCGCCACAGCCGCCACCGCGTCCCGCGTGAGCGCTACGCGAACGGAGGAAGCTCGTGCGAGCGGCGCCGGCCGCGAATTTTGTCGAGTCAGGAGGTCGGAGGTGCGCCCACCTCGCCACGCTTCGCCGCCGGCGCTTTGATCAGCGTTTCACTCGCGGCGGCGGCGGCGGCGGCGGCGGCGCACGGTAAGGGCGCCGGCGAGGGCGGCGGAAAGCTGGGAGGTGTTGGCGGCGAGGTCAGCCGAAGCACGGCCTTAGGGAGGCTGAGCTAAGCTGGCACGCAGTGAATATAGACGTTGGGGCACTAGTGAATGTTCCAAGGACGACAGCAGAACGAGAATTAACAGCATAATGTATAACCGAAAACGTTAGACGCGTGACTAAAAAGTTGACGGAATGACGAGGAGGACTCTGATTTTATTGTCAAAAAAAGTTTTTTTTCAACGCGCGTTTTATTGCGCTTCAGAATTGCTACCTTCTCATTATCACTACACATTAATGTATTACGAACGATGGTAGAAAAGAGCGTTTTAACAACATCTGATAAGAAAAACGTCTCCCGTGGAAAAGTAACGATTGTCATCGACAAATGAAAATTGAAGTTAGTGTTGACGAAGTAAAAAAACGCCCCTCCTGTCGCACCTAGGAAAAGAAGAACTCAAGATGTGCGTAGAGAGTGAAGCTACATATCTGTCCAGACGCAAAGCAAGGAATTCTCTCAGCATTTGCTCAATGGATTAACGGAAACTAAACGAAAAGCTTGATTATAATGGGTTTATTGACTCAAAAGATTATTTGCAATTTATTTTTACAGGCATATTTAGTATATTCAACATTTATTTAAATATCATTGTAAAAATTAATATTATTTTCCTTTTTGGGGCTCGGTATGGTCCCTAATTCTATAAAAACAATTATGCAACAGAAAAGTCTTTACATCGCACTTAAACTTCTGTATCAATTTTAATCGTTTAATGCCATCTGGCAATTTGCTGTAAAATAGTGTACATGTATTGTATGTTTGTTGTTTTGCAATTAGCTGTTTATACTGACTTCTGAAGAATGTTTCATACGTCGTGTGTTATAATTATAGCTCTTGCTATAATTATATGAAAATATTTCTAACACTTGAGCAAGTCAGTTTTCGTGAAAACTACTGATTTGTAAATCAAAAGGCAATGGTAGTTTCCGTAGCTTATTAAAGAGACACAGGGTGGCGACGTTTCGATGGGATAATCACGTGGTTAGGAATATTTCCAAGTTATAGAGAGATCAGAAATCATAACTTTTCGCCAATGAACGTATGGTGTCAAATGTGATATAACAAAGTTACACGTGTGACATTTTCCCCTGATTGTCAGGCAATAGTCAAATGTTCGGCAAGTCACGTTGCAATGCAAAGAGATTTCGTATACCTACTGGTCACCGGTTTATGAGTAGTTATTTGAGAAACACTGGCCAATATCATACGTGTAACTTCGTTATATGAAATGTTCCACCAATTGTTTATTTGCAAAAAGTGATCTTCGATCTCTCTAATTTATTTATTTCAATTCCTCTTTCATTAATAATCAGTATATCTATGTAGCAACAATTAGTTATTAACCTCTGGCTTAGCTATTTAGCTAAGAACTATTTACAATACAACTGCAAAAATATATTATATAAATATACTTCTCTTCCATACTTCAACTACATTTATTTACTAAATTTGGGGCTAAAATTAATGAAAGTTACAGCCGGCTTGATATCTGAAATGGTTGAGCTGGTAGCGTCGTAACCTTCTCGGGCATGCTTCTACAGGAATCGCGGGCATGATGTTTACTTGTGAAGTGACATTGTGGGGCTCTCCCAACAAACAAACATCTAATTTTCCGTTTAACATCATTATCATCTATACTTTTCATTTTTATTTTATTCCCAGAGTGTTTACCTTTCCCATAATCGGGCTGTATATAGCTTATACACACTATATACTACGTTCGTAGCTGCGAAGAACATACGGGAAACCTCTGGCATTCGGAACAAAGACGGGTGCATCTTTGCGTACCTTGCCATCATGGCATGGTTCTGTACACTGTGGAAGGGTAACAAGTGATTGGTTGGTTGATTTATTGGTGATTCCGGGACTTTCAAGGGCCAGGGCGACCATGTGTCATTGGTCCTGTAAGTGTAGTACACGTTTTTCCTCAGAAGGTGGCTGCGATCTTCCCCCGCTTGATCGTGAGATCCGGCGCCAACCTACCATCGGCAAGCGGGGATTCCCCAACCAGGTATGTTTCACCAGTGGGGCACCGTCCTAGCAGAAATAAGCTCTAAGCTCCCGACTGCTCCCAGCATGTGTGGTAATGTAGTGCATGTTAGTGTGTGAAAGTAAGAGATGATAACAGAATAAGAAAGGGGACGGAAATTTCGTGTGCGGTCCGGACTCCTTTTGTTAAGATACTGCTTGATCCAAGAAACCACGGAGAACTACCGATCAGAGCATGTTATCTGGTTCATTTTTTGACAACAAAATGACCATACTTTTAATGACAAACGTAGATGTCGAGATGTAAGATTGTTTTAAAGTAATGTAATATTCAAAAGAGATTACGCAACTTTTATATTTATTAATAATAGAGTATAATTAATTATTTTAAATCAAAATGGATTTTAGTTTTAAAAGATCTTCAAAATAATATGATTACTACTTCTCACAACGTATCCTCAATGTAGAAATGAAGCCTTTTTTTGCGAAAGTTTCCAATTTTTTAAAAAAGTCTTTGAGTTAAATCTAAAACTTGAAAGTTTTAATGAAGTTTGATATCATAACGATCAACTATGTGTGCAATTTTCAGATTTTTATCTTGTCCCCCAACAGAGATATTACAGTTGAAAATTTGGAAAAAATAAAAAATTCCAATTTTTAAGAGGGTGTAATTTTCAAGGGGTACGTTACTTACCAATGATATTGTACAAAAAGTAACTATACTGTTATGTGTAAAAGCACAGAAAATTTTAAGGCTGAGATTCTATTCCTTGTTTGGGAAATTACTCTCTGAAAATCGAACTTGGATCATTTCCGTTCCATAGATTAAGTTCCAAATATTTTTCAAATAAAAACGTGGAAGGTAGGTATGCACTCGCAATAATTCGATTTGTACGCCAGAGTATACTGAATCCAATGCCTTGAATCTAGAATGCTAGAATAACCCAGAGCTGAATAATTTTGACAAGAGTAAACCTCTACAAACGCAAAAAATGGCGCACGGCGTAAAACAAAAATGACCGCCATTTGTAAACCAGATTCAATAAAAATAAATCAAAGATGCTTTTGAACCGCCAAAACATAAGGAAATTTATGTACAAAGTATGAATTTTATCGAGATGATCGAGCAACCAATAATTAAATTCTGGACCATTTAAAATGGATTGACCCCTGAGCATTTGATTTTGTTCTGGAAACTAACAGAACAAAAGTTCGGTTGCCGATCTGCCGGCAAGCCGTTGTCACTTCTTGGAATTCGATCCCGTACACGTGCTCGCGCCGAAGCAAGCGCCCGTGGGCGGGGGCGGAAGCTCATCCGGGGAGTGGCTCGGGACGCCGTTAGCAGATAAAATAGACTTACAAGCACTATGATTATGTACAAACTTTCTGCTCTGCTGTCGGTCCGAACACTTCCAGTCATCCAAGTGTCCAAGTTTGTGTCCAAGTCCAATCGTGGTACCACTTCTTTCGCAGCTTTGCACTGGTTTCCAATACGAAGGGTTCGCACTTGGAGCCCTTTCATGAATGTCAGCTTTGTGAAGCTACCTCCGTGCTGTTTTTGTCTATCCAGTATTACTCAAGTGAGCGTTTTGTTCTGCAGTCACTTTTACCATGGTAGTTTTAGGTTGTCTTGCCACAATTCTTTTTAATGTACGTCGCTCTGCCAGTTAAGCATGGCTTTCGCCCACTATTCCTAATAGCCAATGATGTTTTACCATGTTTTGTGTATGCTGCCATTACCGAGGACACTGTCGCTCGTAAACGTCACCTGGAGAGGTGGCTCAGTGCATCGACTGATGTCACGGCAGTGCCTCTGACTGGGAGGTCCTAGGTTCGAGTCCCGACGGAGACAGGATTTTCGACACTAGCTTGTGAGCTAGATCGAATTCAGTTGCTGCCTAAAGGAGAATTCTAGCGGCCAGCTGCTTTGATCGGTAGTTTTCCGTGGTTTCTCCAATCAACACCAGGCGAATACCGGAGCAGAACCCTGACATACGGGCCACGGACCGCGCGCGATCTTTCATTCCTCTTCCATTACCTATCCTTAACTCTTATACATACATTGACACTTTCAGGTATTCTACACTATCACACATGCCGGATGACCGGTCGGGGGCACAGAGCTTGTCCCGGTTGGGGCGGTGCCCAGCAGGTGGGAGATACCTTTGTGGGAAAGCCGTCGACGAAAAAGTCGAGGGTACGTGGGAGCCGGAACTCGCCTTCCAGCGAGGAAGGATCACCGTCCCCTGCCGATGAAAAATATGCTCTACACTTACAAACGAGACAAATGACCTCGTTAGTTGACGCGCCTGAAATTACTAACAATCAATCAATTAAACAGCTCATATACCTTCGTCACAGATGCTCCCGCTAACCGAGCACCAACGATTTCCCCTCTTTTAAAGTCGGAGAGATCACATATTTCACTGCAATATAACCTTCAAAGCGTGGCACGTGAACTGAGCAATGCACTGGCGCCAACATGCAAAAAGATGTACTATATTGCATGAACGTATTTTGTCCAGCTCCCGTACTTAGTGTGAAGGAATCTCCGGAACGTGAAAAAAATCATTTTAACTAATGCTATCTAATAGGGTATTATAAACGAAAATGCATCATACATATCGTCACTCACCGCATACCAACATTAAACGATGATATGCGTACTTAACTTGAGCTCATCTCTTATCGTAGGAGCGGCTTAGGTGGCCCAGGGCATAAATTAATGTCACTGCAATGTCTCTTCCAGGAGGGTTCGACTACCGACGGAGGCAGGATTTTCAATGCTAGCTAGATAGGTCGAATTCAGCTGTCTGGGCGAGAATTCTAGCGGCTGATTGCTCTGCTCGATAGTTTTAAAAGGTTTCTCCAATCCCCAAATCTAGAGCTCAACTGGGAAGCACCTGAGTTTTCACATCCAGGGAACATGGAGCCCGTCGGCTCGATTCGTCACTGGGATCATGTTTTTTCCTGATGTTGTAACACTGAGAAACTGATCGTCCGAGCGAGAGTTTCTAATTCCCCATCAGGTCCATTATATGTAGGATCGAGATCCCAATCCCGCCAAGCAAGTAGGTAAAGGCGCAGTCGGGAAGACTTCTCCCCCCAGAACGATTCAGTCGATTCCCCGCGAGCTTTGCAGCCTCTCCGCAATCCGCTCTACAGATACCCCTCTGCCTCCCTCACTCTCTCTTTCATCTCATTCTCTCTCATTGTCATTCTCTCTCTCATTCTTTCTCTCCGCACCAATTGTTACCTGACTGACCGATATTCTGAACTGATAGTTTAAATTATTCGGATTGGAAAGGTCATCGGTGCGTGGGACGCCGCGTTTTGTCGCGGAGTAATTAGCTGGTCGAGTGGTGATTTCCATGCGGGGGCAGATCTCCGAATGTCACGGTATTGTGTTTTCCCTCAATGGCCGGTGACTGCGAGATAAGTGCCTGAAAAAATTGCCTGTATATGTAATGAATTTATTTGTTCAGAAAGAAAAATTAGCCCAGAAAAAAAGCACACAATTTACACAGTTCGACTGCTTTTGTATTTCTCGGTTAATTTTTCTCTCTGAGCAAAAAATCGTTTCTTTTGTAAATAATAAATGATTTACATGTTTCTGGAGAGTTTCTGTAGTGTTACAAGACAAAATATGCTTAAAATTATCTTACGAGCTTATTTTCCAATTTTCGACGTTTCCTTCCCGGACATCCGTTTCTATTATATATATATATATATATATATATATATATATATATATATATATATATATATATATATTGGTATGTTTGAATTGCGCGGTCGTCATGGCCGTAGCCCGGTGACTCGGTCGGAAGGGGTCAGAAGAGCAGGGAAAAACGTGAGAACGAGAACAGACAGCGCCAGAGAGGGAATGACGGAGGAGCGTGAATGTGGCATTGGCAGTGAGAGACCGAAGTGAAAAATAATCCAACCGCATCGATCTTTAAATCGAGACAAAAACTGGTGAAAAGCAATGCTAACTAATAAGTGTGATTAAGTGAAGTGGAAAACAATATTGATTGAACAAACTGTAGCTGTGTTGGTCAGAGTAAAGCGAGAACATGTGAACAAGTGTGCGGCAGCGTATACGCGAGTGAAAGAAACACTGCGATACATCATCGGGGCGTCTGATAAAACAAATTTGGAGGTGTTGAAAATTATTCCGAGAGACACAGTGTGCAGATGCAATGCCCTCAGTATTGATGATGTATGAGAAATACGTCGTGTAATATGTGAACAGATAAACCGTGTGCGTAACCCTGCAATGGAGCATAGTGCAGTAGTCTAAATAGATACATTTCGTTCGCGGAAGTTAAACATTGTAAAACGGACAGACACCATTCCATGTGAAATATCCGTTAATGGATCGGCGGCGAGGGGCAAGCCTTGCAAGTCGATGGGAACCTATCAGACGACGAGAGAGGGGCCGCAGGTGCTGAAAAGAAGGCCACGACACGGAGCGAAACGAAGCCGACGCGTCCCATTACCCGGGCCAGCCCGGTGCCGGTCAACGGGGAGAAATCTGGTTCGCAACGAAATCGTAAGACTGTTCCCAAACTGGAATTATTATTACGCAATTGAGCGTGGGAAGGGAGTAGACGAATGTATTAGGAATAGGATGTTATATTTGTTCATAGTAATAGACAATGGAAAAATATGGGGGAGGCATAAGGTGTATTTTGAAAGGGTATATTTTATCTTGTAAAAATAACGAGTAAATGTTACATTTATAAGGATGGTTACGATTCAGTAAATAAAAAGGGAGCTCCCATAAGGCATAAAAAACGAAGTAAAAAAATAATGTGTAATGACAATTTTGAAATTTAATACTGAGCTTGCCAAATCCCACGTGCCCATTCACGAGACAGAACACTTGTCCCCCCCCCCACCCTTTTACCTTAATTTTTTTGTAATGAACCAAAATCCATCACTATATATAGCTAGTCGTTGCGCCATGTGAAGTGAATTTCAACCTAAAGGAGAGCCTCGCGTTCCTCTGGCCCATAATCGAGAAGTCCGCAAATCTGCTCAAATCTGTAACTTATGGAATACAGTTTATAATATATTGTACCACATCAAATAACTAGAAAACCTCTTAAAGAGAGAAAATACCTCCTAACTTCCTCAGAAATGAAATTCATATCTGGTCCAAATCATATCCGGCTAAGTTTCCCATAACTGTCTTTGTACAATTCAAGACTACACTGATCATCAAAAAGAAAAATCATATTTATTTTAGCAATGATATTTATGGCATTAGTTACAATTTGTATTCTATAATTCTAAAGGCAAAATATGCTTGTAACAAATATTACACTTCAGCGTATGGTTCAATGTCCTTCATCTCGATCAGGTTTTCGTCGTTTCCCTTGATCAAATGAGCAATTGCGGACACGGCCCCTTGTTTTGTTTCCAGGCATAAAGGTATCTTTAGTATTAGTGCAAGTTTTCTTGAGGTCCATGGGGAACATAACAATCATTCACTTATACCTTCGTTCTCGCGGTAATAAGTCTATTCCTTCATTAAGCAGGATAAAGAATAAGAGCTCAAATCTGTAACTTATTTACATTTGCAAATAATTTTTATTACATGGAAGCCAATATTTTCTTATAAATTCTTGCCAAAAACGCTTTTTGCTACCTGTATTCATAATTCAACTTAACATTATATCACTTATTGTAGGAATAGCAGAGCTGAAGAAAACGCGCACAGATTGCATTTCTCCCTCACAGTACATGACAGTTTTCAACTGTTTTTTTATGAAAGAAAGTAAATAAATACTCTTAACAAATTGTTCATTGGCTCCAACTCTAGCACAAACTCTAAAATATTATTTTTGATTTAAGACCGTTATTTTATAAAAATTATAGAAAAACTAAACTGAATTATGATAATACAACATACGTCTTCATAATGTTCTGCAGTACTGAAAAAATGCAACATATTCAATCCCATTTGCATGATATATTGTCGTATAAATTCACGTTTCAGATCAATACTTCACTTTTAAACGTTTCGGCTTTAAATCTAGTCTGAATTCCGATTTAGTGCCTAAAACTTTTTCTTCAATTACATCAGAAACCAATCATCAACCATAATTTTCGCCATCAGAAACACACTGAGTGGCTATAAGTTCACAAAGGGTCATTTCCTTTCCAAGGCCTAAAATTACGAGCTTAGATCAGCAATTTGCTCTAAGTTCTAACAGTTCCCCAGCGCAGTTTCGAGGCCCTACGACTTTCCGAAAGTTTGTTTCAGAGGCAAATTTTACCAGCGTTAGGGGAGGTACGTTTAGACATTTCACCCTCACAGGATGCAGGCGAGCTGAGGAGAATAACAAGGAACCAATGATTTGGGTTGTTTCAGTTATATAATTGTAAATAATAGACAAATAATACATTTTCTCTACGTTGCCCACCATATCATCTAGTTTTGTAGTTCCACAGGTTGCACTATATTTATCGAAGGAATTTGGCATGGATATCGAAATGAATCGTGTATGACTTTTGCACCACAAGAGATTAGCTATATCGTAGAAGAGCGATATGACTTTCATGATGAGGTTATTAAAAGCTTATTATTAAAAATTTTAATCTGCGACGATTACAATTTTTTCGTACTGACGTATAATGCTTTTATTACGAAATTGTTTCATTGCTAACTAGAGTTTCACGTGTGGTAATGTAGTGCATGTACGTGTAAGTAAGGATGAGGGCAGAACAACGAAGAGGCAGGAAAGGTCGCGCGCGGCCCGTGGCCCTTTTGTAGGATACTGCTCCGGCATTCGCCTGGTGTTGATCGGAGAAACAATGGAAAACTTCTAATCAGAGCAGCCGGACGCTAAAATTTTCCTCCACACAGCAACAGGATTCAACCTAGCTCTCTAGCTAGTGTCGAAAATTCTGCCACCATCGGGAGTCGAACCTATGACCTCCCGGTCAGAAGCACTGCAGTGACATGAGCTGAATCACTTTGTCGGTATATTTTTTCTCGAATGCTAGCAAATTATGCAATTTATGTATTTTTACAAAAATATGTAACAAAAATAGAAAATAAGTAAAATATAAATTCATGATAGAGCGCTAAAAAACATTGGATACAAACATTATTGAAATATCTGAACCCCAAAACTCATTAATCAGACCTTAAATGAAATTGAAGAGTCAGAATGAACGTTTTACATTTAAAGATTTAATTGGACAGTAGTCTGCATCAAACAATACGAGTTTTATACGAAATATAAAATACTGCGTAGTATATATGTTATCTCTAATATAAGAATCTGCCTAATTCGCGAATATGACGGTTAATGTTCACTCTACTCAAAGTTTGTAGATACAACCTGAAGTAGAAACTGCTTCCATGTGCATAGCTTTAATCACAGCGCCCTCCATCATTGCAAAAAAATTGCAATGTTCATTGCACTATCCTGCTTCGTAAGATTTGATAATGCATTGTTAACTATGTTTGTCACCTCACTTCAACATAGGAAAATCTGTCGTTAACGTCCTGTTCAGAGTTAATGTCTAACACTAATGACAATCACAGAATTGTCTCGAGTAATTTGATCGTTGAATGTACTATACTTGCAGCGGTCTTCTAATGTGCGTAACGAGGCTATAAATGCGCACACATGTTAACACAATTTCACTGTCACTTTTGAGCTTAAATTGAATCATTCGTAAATTCCTTTTACATGTAGGAAACGAATTTCTATGGACCGCGCTTTATTGCTTCATTCTGATACAATTTTTTATAAAATATGTTCTGATTTTGCACCATAATAACGTATAGAGTTTATTGGCTGATTGTTATATTTTTATTTCCTTGGCTGTTGTTACAAGTCTGCAGTCGCAGGCAACTCGAAAGGTTAATACACCCATAGTTGTACCTGCAATAATCACTATCAAATGTGCCTGTAATAATCGACTGAACACCATGGTCTCAGCGCATGTTGTCTATACTAACTCCAAACTTTATTAGAAAAATTTATTAAACATGAAAAGTTAAAAACTGTGTGTGTAACGTACGAGGGGGAAAAATTCAATCTAGTTTGTACCCTTTCTGGAGCTCTGGAGTCCACTGGCGGCGGCGGCAGGGAGGTTCAAGGAACACTGCCCTCCCAAATAATACACATCCATCTTTCCTTTCCTTTTGTATATTATTTGATGTTAATGTAGTCGTTCTCCACGTTTTTTTCGATTTCAGAATTTAAAAATCTCGACGTTTCATGTCACGTGTTTTCCTTCCTTAGGGATGTTCGGGAATAGTGTCCTATAACAGGGCAACCAAATTTGGTGTTGCCACAAGCTCAATACTTTGGAGTTGTGAAAATTGCAACATTGGAGTTGCAAATAGCGACTGTCTACGGGCACGGTGACTTGGATCCAGAGGATTCCCAGATCTAAGGGTCCTCAGGATGTTCAGAGCTACCTATTGACGAGTTTTTGAACTCCGTCTACAAATCCGATTCGCGTACTGGGTGCAGTAGTGTACAAAACCTATTCCATGATGGAAGAATGTTTCTTCCACCATGATCTATTAAAACAATATATTTATAAACTATATTCACTGTTTTCTTGTATATTCCCAAGAATTTTGTCCTCCCCCTCCAAATTGTCTCTGGAGCCGCCACTGCTGGAGTCCCTACCTTAGCTCTTATATGAAGTTGAATTATGAATACAGTAGCCACGAGCGTTTCTGGCAAGAATTGATAAAAAGTATTCGCTCCCATATAATAAAATATATTTTCAAAGGTAGATAACCACCAAAGTTTGGTGGTTATTCCTTATCGTTGCCTTAGTGAAGGAATCAACTTACAGCCCCGAGAACATGAATAACGATTATTTGAATACCTGTAATTCCCACTGAGCTCAGGGAATTGTGCGCAGATACAGAAGCTACATTCCTGATTCTATGCATAAATTCTTGCTAGAACAATAAACAAATATGTCTTCCGATCTAGATGGCCTCAGCTGAAATCTGCTCGTTCCCAGACAGGCGCAATCAATACGGATTTTCTTATCAAATTATATACAGAGCGTTCAAAACTCACGATAGACACTGCATCGCTATTACTCTTCTCTTTGTTCGGAAAATGCAACTTTAAGCCAAATTGGAGAAACGGCGGGAGTCTGCACTCTTCGTGTATCTCAGATATAAGTTTGTGTTGTCGCCATAACAAAATATTAATTGAAAGAAGATTTGAGTACCATTAATTTTATTTTTACTCATATCTCAACTTATTTTTATTAATTTCCTCTATTCAATTAATTACCAATTAAATTAATGATATTTGTCCTCATTCATAATGTAAAATACCTTTGTAAACCTCTATTTATGTTATTTTATAACCCTTATACATTGTTCATTGCTGTTATAACATCTCAAAACTAGCTATCTCGTTGCTCAAGAACGAAGTCGCTCACTCTTCGCCAAGGAGGTCAGGGTTCGATTCCCGACAAATCCCATGTGAAATTTGTTCAAACAAAACGGGTTTAGCTGCTCCACAAGGGTTAGTCCAACCCCTGTGAAGTGTCCTAACCTCTACCCATATCCTAATTCCTTCCCAATTCTGGACGCTGTGTAGTAAGGCAGGAGCGTGCAAAAGAGAAGCGCGTACGCAGCGATGCTATCTGGCGGTCCTCTTGACGACTTACGGACAGTATAAAAAGTAATGGAGGATTACTCCTATTGATAATGACGGTATAAAAAGTAATGAAGGATTACCCCTAGTAATAAGCGCTTAACGCTCAATGAGGGTTAAGAGACGCGTTGGGTCAGTATGAAAGACGCAACAAATTTAAAAAACGTAAACAAAACATTATAAACTCCTTGTAATGTGGAATATTAAGGTATGAAATGTTGCTACAAAATATCACTGATGTTATCACTTTTATTCCATTCCTGTATCTATGCCTAGTTCATGAAGCAATTTAATCTTTCTGTAATACCATAATATGCTACCAGAGGTTAATTTTTTATGTTTTACGTCAAAAACAGTTAAAAACGGTGAGGGACGTTCTATCGGGAGAAGTGACTTCTGTGCAGGTTTTCAAAATTCTGTAATCTCTACCCTAAGCTATATGCTACTTGAATTTTACTTGAACGATTGTTAACAAAAGTATTAGCTCTGATGTAACAAAATCTATTTTCAAGTGTAAATAAGCAATTAATTTGGGTTCTTACTGCTCATCATGTCGTTCGTTGAGAAATAATACTTCCTGCCGCGACAACATGGAGAAAGATAATTTGAATAACTATATTTACCACTGAATTCTAGACGACGTGAACAGATAATGAAGTTACATTTATGTCTAGAAGCAAAACAAGGGGCCATCTCAGGATCAGGGAAACTGGACGAAAAACCTGATCGAGACGGGGGTCATTGACCCAGAGGCTGCGGTACAAGACTTGTTACAGATTGTTTAGAATTATACAGTTCAAATGGTAAATTTCCAATGGAGTGCAGAATTGTTTATTTGAAATGGAAAACTGCATTAAAACTTTTCTTTTCATTTACTATTAATTTGTTACTATGGAACCAATTTGAAACATATGATGTATTATTTACGGTTTCTTTATTACAAAGGATGTTTGTATCATCCGCAAAGAGAACTGATCTGTTTCGAATCGTCGAGGGCATATCGTTTACGTATAGTAGGAAGACAATAGTGCCTAAAATCGATCTCTGAGGAACTCCTCGTGAAATTGGCCAAAAGACGGAAATGCGTGTACATAATGTTCCATCATTCCAGTGAGGTCATCCCACTCTCTGAGATCGTTGTTTAACGTGCGAACATAACGAATCTAAGTCAATACCAGGGCAACGCTTGGGCAGTTTGTAACTGTAGTGGATTTAATTCCCACTCGCCGACTTTCTTCCCTCTCCCCTTTCCCCTTTCATACTCTCTTCCCACTCTGCGGGAGGCCTGAAATCGCGATTTCTGTTACGAATCGAGGAGAGTTAGCTGTATTCCCGACTACCGGCTGAATGATACTATATGTAATCTTTCAAATAAAAACAGCAGAAAAGGGGGAAAGTTTCTGATGACTAGAAATCAACTTTTCAAGTGAATCAAGAAAATCAAGCGAAGATTCCGCGCTTCGTGAGTTTTCTGCTCAGAAAATGAGTTAAATGAAATATTTGCATTGTAGTCATCGTAATAGTGTATACGTATACTAATGTATACGTAATACTAGTGTATACGTAGTAATAGTGTATACCATAATAAAATGCTTCTCGCTTAAATAAACCCTCCCACGTGAATCAATTCACAACTCGCCATCTTTCGATTCTCCTGTTCCCGCGGTTCCCGTGATGACGCGTGGGCTCCACGCTGAGCGATAGCGTGCTCACGCCCGGCCACGCAGTTTTGCTACTGAATCCCCTCGGCCCAGTCATCGGCTTTGGTTGAGAACGCACCACTGTGCTCGAGTCACATGACTATGCCCCTTCATTCCCTACTCCGAGCAGAGCTTGTCGGGTTTCCGTTGTTACGCTTTGGATCCCAGATGCCAGGTAGGGTCGGGTATCAGTCGCTGGATCGAGTTCTATTTACTTCACATTATTACATTGGCATACACAGTCCAGTCTGTACTGTGTTGCGTGCCTTGTGTAAAATGATAACACCTGTGTGTGTTTCTCCGAAAAAAATCTTTTTTCATTGCGGTACGAAAAATATTAAAAAGACTTCATACCTGTCACATTTCGATGTTTGTACAGTTGGAAAATGGAAATATAAAACGTGTGACCGAATATTTATATCCTCGCGGAATATTCAACATAATTGGTTGTGCAGTAGTTACCATTTCAAAAAAAATTGTTTTGCTGTGTTTAATTATTGGTGTATAATCAGAAGTGTGAAACACGATTTGTTATGGAGATTTTGTCAATATATCTGTACATAAACATGAATTATTTTCAGAGCATTTGGTTTATGTATTAGACATTAAGAAGTTGAAGTTCAATATAAGCTCTATTTAGTATGATTTAAGAGAAAATTGTGGTTACTACCACTACAATGGTTATAAAACATTATTTAAAAACTGTTGCTTGATGGGTGTCTAATGCATATTCAAATTCGCGCAGCGCTTGACTTGAGTAAAAAGGAGTCTTTTCGTGGACATCCTGAAGTTATTTACAATAATCGCGGAAACTTCAAAGAACATTTGTTCGTTTTTTTCAATACGTTCTGTTGACATTCAAGAAAATTATATTAGGATCGCATCCCTGTTACGTTATGGAGATTTTGTCAATATATCTGTACATAAACATGAATTATTTTCAGAGCATTTGGTTTATGTATTAGACATTAAGAAGTTGAAGTTCAATATAAGCTCTATTTAGTATGATTTAAGAGAAAATTGTGGTTACTACCACTACAATGGTTATAAAACATTATTTAAAAACTGTTGCTTGATGGGTGTCTAATGCATATTCAAATTCGCGCAGCGCTTGACTTGAGTAAAAAGGAGTCTTTTCGTGGACATCCTGAAGTTATTTACAATAATCGCGGAAACTTCAAAGAACATTTGTTCGTTTTTTTCAATACGTTCTGTTGACATTCAAGAAAATTATATTAGGATCGCATCCCTGACACTAATTCTAGTCTTCCCAGTACTGCCCTTTAAGAATTGCACGTGGCGCTGGTAGAAGCACGGGAGTCCGCGGTTCGGAGAATAACGGAGAAACAAATTCAACAAAGAGCAACCCAACTTTGCAATTTCCTTATAAAAGGGAGAACATTGATCATGCCACGGAGAGACTTTCTAAACGTACAGCGGAACATGTACACGAGTCAAAATTTCCAATTGGAAGTAGTGTATGTTCCCGTCTGTTTCCACAGCCAATATTTATCATCAGAATAAATAAGATTAGAATACTTTTTTTTTGTTTTCTCTAATGTGAGCCATAGCAACAATATATGTAAGAAATTAATTTAATCCATAATTTTTTTAATTAAGTGAAAATTATTTAATATTTTTCCTGTTAGGCACGTGTTGTACGATTTCCATAAATATAAAATTTCGTCAAATTCCATTGGGAACAACAAAATATTTTACAGTGAACTCGAAATAATTCTAAGGCGCCTTTGTACATGCTCTGAGATCTATTTTCTCAAAATAAAAACTGCGTTTGAAAAATGCATCATCCAATGGAACAGACTCCAAAGAGTAAAATGTGAAGTTTTGTAGTGCTTCAAAATGCTAGAGATGATTCATAAAGTTGGAGTAGATAAATTAATTAATTAATTAATTAATTAATGCAAATAATCTCACAGACTTTACAAGATTAATCTTCTATCATTCAATGCGCATTCACCTTAATAATCTGCTCTTTGTTCTAAAATAAGCATTAGGCAACCTTAAAACTATTCGAACTTCATTTCCGTTGTTCTCCGATTGTTCCACTCCAGAGGGAGGACAATTTCCTAGTTCTGATTTAGTGACCTGTCGTAAAATCAAATAATATGACATAAACAGTTTACCATTTCATTAAACAGCAACACCTATTAAGTTTTAATTTGGTGTTGCGTCATACGCCGTTCCTGCTATCCAGCATGTCACGAATACAGTGGCATTCATGAGGTGCGCCATGATATAGGAGGGTACTTCAATACGTAACAACTACATGTACTTTTCTGAAAAAGAATTGTTTTATTGAATTGTGGTATTGAAGACGCTATCTCCTCTCTTCTCACTCCAGTATCTGCTAGGTAGTGAGAAAGAATAAGAATGAGTGGACGTATTTTGTTCAAAATGCGACAAGGATTAGCGCACAAATTTTTGAGATTTATATTTTGTTTCTTAACAAGCAGTTAGCTGTCGCAACCGTCCGAGCTTCGCTTATGATAAGATTTGTGCCACAAAATATAGAGTTCAGTGCAATATCTCGAGAGGAATTCATTAATTGCCATGTTACAGAATTTGCAAATCAGCTTTACAATACTGATCCTAATGAAAGAAAAGCAATTGTGAGTATTGATGGCACATATTCGTACATTCATAAAATCTCCAACGTTCGTGCGTTACAGGCGTCGTATTGTTTGCATAAAGGAAGTCATTTAGTGAAACCAGCTTAGGTAGTAGCACCATATGTATACATTCTTGTTATACAAGGTCCTTATTTTTCCAATACAAGAAATAACAACGCAAGGATGCTACTTACTAAACTACTAAATAACAATACAAGGATGCAAAACGATAGAGATGGTATGAGAGAATGGTTCAGAGAAGGTGATATTTTTATAGTTGACCGTGGTTACCGCGATGCTGAAACGTATCTTCAAGAATTGGGTATAACTGTTAAGATACCTAGCTTCACAAGACTAGGTCAAGTGTTTACTACGGAAGAACCTTACAAATCTCGATTAGTCACTAAAACCAGATGGGTCATCGAAACTCGAAATAGGCTTATTAAAAGTATTTTCATTTTTTTGATAATATAATTGCAATGCCTCATGTTGATCATCTGAAAGATTTTCTTTTGACTGCCTGTGCGATCATGAATAAATATTACCCTTTTGTGGGCATGAGCGTTGCTTATCAATAACTGGCTAATAGAATATTAGAAAGGGCTCATAAAACAAACGTGGTACGAGCAAGAGTAGAGGTCGACAATCTCTGCAGAAGAAACGCACAATGGACTCGTTTGAATCACAACGACATACCACAATTTCATAGACACTCGCTTGATTTTTTTGAGGAATATAACATTCGGTGACTACGAAGTTCGCCTTACGTCATCGTACATAAAGATAAGCTTCAACACAATCAGAATGAAGAATACCAGATTGACAACTTTACGTTAGACGAATCTTTTCTGAGAATCATACTTTACTTTCATTTTCGTAACAACACAAAACACCAGATATTTATATATTGCGACAACGACAACGAAAATCTGCAAAAAGATGAATATCTCGACCGCGAATTCATTAATGGTTATTATTGCAGTTGCAAATCAGGAGCCAGATCAGTTGGGATTTGTGCTCATGTTCCTAGTGACTTATGGTACTTAGAATAGAATATAACATCATCAAAACATTCGATGTACAACTACTGGTCTTGTAAAAACAATTTAGATGCAGCAGACAGACCAGACCAGCTCCACTCAGTTAGACTGATAGAGATACCATAAACGTTGAAGTAGAGAACTCAAATTCAAAAGTTCGTTGAACGTGAGAGGCAAAGGGATTCACGATAATCAAGCACACCGATAGTGAGAGGCAAAGAGACTCATGGTAATCAAGCACCACGATAGTGAGAGGTAAAGGGACTTACGGTAATGATTTACCCTACCGAGTAAGGCAAGGAAACCTATGATAATCAACTACCTCAACGTGGAAGGTAAGGGGGCTCATGGGAATGAAACATAGTGACTGAAAATGAAATAAAATAATTCACAAGTCTAAACAAGTGAGGTTGTTTCATTTGAGTATGCTTTGAGCGCACATATATGTGTTTCTATCATCCGGCAAATGGTCATGTTCTCCGTTTTAAAATGTACATCAGATAAAAAAGAACAACTTTTTTGCTTAACGGCTATAATGTCATTTTATGAGTATGATCTAAGGAACAACATACTAAGTTTTAAGACAATTTGACCGAAACCTCATTTCCAAAAGTTTTGTGCGGTGTTCTTTGTTTCAACTACGAAAACAAAAGATTTGTCATTTCTTGATATAATCACACTATTTGAGATGCATCTCATCCACCCTTGCGCCATTTTTTTATTCCCTCATAAACAATGTTTTGGCGGTTTCTTCTACAACTTATTTACCATATCATCACTCTAAAATCGTTCCCCGCTTAGCGCCTTTAAGAGGTACAACAAATGGATATCCAAAGGAGCGAGAAAAGGGCTGTATGGTGGACATTGTGGGATCTCAATTTTCAGTGTGTTAATTGACTGATTGAGTTTAAAGGCGCTTCAACGGCTAAGGTCATTTGCGCCCGTGTCAAATTATTTTAAGACCAGTGCACAATATTGCAGTGCCAAGCTAACAAAAAATTAAGATCTTTAAATAGAAAGCAAAGTAAAACTGAAAAGGAAGTATCCTAATTAAAGGATTTGGCAGAAAAATGCGTTTTTTCAAAATCTCGGGCTAAAAGCCAATAATTGGCATTATCATCTTCTCTCAGATAAGGCTGTACAAGCCAGTCTCTCGTAAAAAGCCTAAAGCTTGCAGAGAGAAGATTCGTCATTTCTAAGAATCTCCGCTAGGGAGCTAGCAAGGTCATGCCTTCGACGGCTCTCTCACAGTGAAAGAGAACATGCTTCACGGTAAGATCTATTTTGCAGTATTCGCATATAGGGGGTGGGTACCCGTGGAGGAGATAACCGTGGGAGAAATGACAGTGACCGATCCGGAGGCGTGTTAAAATGATCGCGCCGAGCATCACGAGATGAGGAAGACCAAGGATTTATGGAGTCCTTGATTCTCGTGAGCTTAAAATCGGAGTTATGCCACTCTGTTTGCCCTTCACTACGGATAGAGCGTTTTATAAAGAGCTTAGTGTCTTCCGTGGGGACTGTGAAGATGTCTAATTTTCTTTTCTTTGAGGCAGACTTTGCCGCCTGGTCAGCTACTTCATTTCCTCTTATTCCCACGTGTCCAGGGACCCAACAAAAGACTAAGATTTAGTGGCGGACCAAGAGATAATGGATTTGGTGTTGGATGGTCATTGTCAGTGGGTCACAAAACGAGAAGGAGGAGATGGATTCAAGAGAGCTTTTGGAATCACTGCAGATCACTACATTCTTTAATGATATCGATTCAGCAAATTTAAGTGCTTCCAAGAGCGCATACTTCTCTGCGGTATAGACGCTGCACGAAGAGTCTAATCGAAAACCTTGCGTGACTCTACTGCAGTAAAAGGCACATCCGGCTTTGCCGTTTTGAGAGGAGCCATCGGTGTAAATGAAGTAATGGCCAGGATACGTAGATTTTATCGCCTCAAATTCCGATAAGAATGTACTGAGGGGAGTTAAGGATTTAGCAAGGTTAGACAGTCTAAGATCTATTATCGGCCGGTGTAGTTTTCAAAGGGAAACAAGGTTTCGGGGGGGGGGGTTCATAGGGTTGGGTAGTTTTATATGAAGCTTCTGTAAGAGCATACGGAGACGGACTCCCAGGGGATGGGGTAACGATGGTCTAAGTGCATATGAAGTCAAGTGGGTTGGATGGAGGACTGCTTGGCACGAGGGAGTATCAATATTGGATAATTTCGCGCCATAGGAGGCAGTCAGAATATCCCACCTTCGGCTCAGAGATGGCTCTCCAGCCTCGGCCAAGAGGCATTCGATGCGACTCGTGCGGTAGGCGCCTGTACTAATCCTTATATCGGCATTGTGTATGGTATTTAAAGGCCGGAGGGTTGATGGAGACGCAGACCCATACACTACGCATCCGTAATCCAAGATAGGTCGGATGAGAGTTCTATACAAACGCAAAAGACAAACACGGTCTGCGCCCCAAGAGCTACCAGTAAGAGTGCGAAGGAGATTCATAGGTGATACACATCGGCCCTGTAGTTTACGGATGTGTTTTCGCCAGGTTAGGCTCTTGTCGAATGTGAGTCCAAGGAAGGTTGCAGATTCAACGAATGGAAGCTGCTGTCCTCCAAGAAAAAGGTCGGGGTGATTATGGAGGTGATGGATTCTGCAAAAGTGCATGCAAGTGGTTTTTGAGGTAGAGAACTTGAATCCTGTTTCTTCGCTCCATTCCTGCAGTTTGTTGAGCACAAGTTATAGCTGCCTCTCAATAACTTGCACGCTCTTGGAGGAGCAAAAAATTGCAAAGTCGTCAACGAACAGTGATGCCTTCACAGGCTCCCGGATAACTGATGCAATACTTTTGATAGCAATGGCAAACAGAGTGACGCTCAAAATCGATCCCTGGGGAACACCGTTTTCTAACTGGTGACTAGAGGATAACACGTCGCCAAGGCGGACGCGGAAAGATCTTGATGAAAGAAAACCTACTAGAAACAAAGGGAGCCGTCCCCTAAGGCCCCAAGTATGCAAGGTGCGAAGAATACCGTACCTCCAGGTGGTGTCATACGCTTTCTCTATATCGAAGAAAATTGCTACCAGGTGCTGACGTAGCACGAAAGAAGTGGAAATCTGCGTAGCGAGGGTGACTAAGTGGTCCATGGTTGACCTGTGCTTCCTGAAGCCACATTGGAGAGGTGTAAATAGGTTCTTTTGTTCCAGGAGCCAGACCAGACGTGTATTTACCATTCGCTCTAAAAGCTTGCACACACAGCTTGTGAGCGAGATTGGGCGGTAACTTGAGGAGGTTGTTCTGTCCTTTCCTTCTTTAGGGATTGGGAGAACAATGGCCTCACGCCAAATTCTTGGTACTGTGTGTTCAGCCCAAATTTTGTTGAAAATGCCGAAGAGAAAGGAACGAGCGTTTTCCGGTAGGTGTTTCAACATTTGGTTATGTATCTGGTCTGGTCCTGGAGCAGAATCATTCGCACAAGCGAGGGCACAGGAGAGTTCGTGCATGGAGAAAAGGACATTGTAATCTTCCTCCACGTGACTCGCAAAGTCAAATTTACAGTTTTCCATTTTTCTTTTCGTTTTTTTTGAAAGCCAGAAGGATAGTGTACGGAGCTGGAGATGTGTTCGTAGTGAGAGGCCATTTCTTCAGCAATTTCTTGTGGAGAGGTTAGGAGATTGCCATTTACCATAAGTCATGAAATAGCCGGCGAAGGGAGTCTTCCACCGATCTGCCGGATCTTTTTCCACACTAGTTTAGAAGATGAACGGCAAGAGAGTGACGAGATGTAAGCTCTCCAGGACGCAGCCTTACTTTCCCGTATCGTTAATCTAGCTCTGGCTCGGGATCTTTTATAATTTATTAATAATTTATTACATGGTTGGGAACCTACTAAGTTTTGCCAATGCCCTCTTCCGATCACGGACCGCGGTGGCACAATCAGCGTTCCACCATGGCACAGGGGGATGTCGTGCATGGCCCGACGACTTCTGGATGGCAAATGAGGCCGCATGGAGGACGGCGTTATTAAAATGGGCAACCATAGCATCGATGTCGTTAGAGCAGTTTTCCGATATTCTTAATTATTTCTTGAAGGTTTCCCAGTCAGCTCGGCGGATTAGCCAGCGAGGAGGGTGGGCAATATTCAGATCGGGAATATCGAGGGTGACCCGAATGGGAAAATGGTCACTGCCATGCAGGTCGCCAAGGACAGTCCACTCGATGTTTGTAGAAACAGAGGGACTACAGAAAGCTAGGTCCACGGACGAGAAAGTGTTAGAAGCTACGGAAAAGTGTGTGCTTTCGCTGGAATTTAGGAGAATTAAGTTTTGGCTATCTATAATATTTTCAAGTAACCTGCCTCTCGTGCACGACCATAAGCCACCCCAGGCAGGGTTATGGGCGTTGAAGTCCCCAACAATAAGAAAAGGTGCAGGCACCTGAGAGAGCACATCTTCCAGTTCTTTCTGTGACTTGTCCAGGCGGGATATAAACGTTGCACATGGTAACAGAAATAGTTGGGAAATTCACACGAACGCAAGATATCTGGAGACATAGAGTTCGTATGTCTATTTCTTTACATACACGAGAGTCTGTGATAAAAGTGACGACTCCGCCATGGGCGCGGAGACCATCGTCTACGTCTTGCCTGTAGCAACAAAAGCCGCGTAGAGAGAGGGAGTGCTCAGGTCGGAGATGTGTTTCCTGCATGCAGATAACCACGGGTCTATGCATAGACATTAACTTTAATTCGTCCAAAAAGGGTACGAACGCCATTTAAGTTCCATGAGAGGACAGACATTGTTTCTAGTTCTTAGGTGTTTTTTATTTATTATTT
Source organism: Teleogryllus occipitalis (assembly GCA_011170035.1). NCBI lineage: Eukaryota > Metazoa > Arthropoda > Insecta > Orthoptera > Gryllidae > Teleogryllus > Teleogryllus occipitalis. Next base: position 33,311 of record BLKR01006011.1, on the reverse strand, counting down.
TTTATTCTAGGGTGAGTTATGTATCGGATTTCTTTTTCCTCTTTTCCTTCTCTGTTGGAGAGTAATGGGTTGGTTCATGCGGAGTTCCTCGTTCCCTGCAGAGTCATCTTGGCTACTGCTAGAAAGACAGGCGACCTAGATCTAGCAATAGGGCCTGTCGGCCTCGGCTTCTCTGGATGCGTTTGGGTGTTTGTTGAAATATTTATGCTTTTGGTTTCCGTTTTTGTTTCAGACAGGATAAGAGATTTGAGGTAGGCATCTCCGCCGATGTCATCAACGGACACCTGACAGGCAGCATCGCGTAAAGAGGAGGCTTTAGGCGTTTGGGTTTCAGAATTTACTTTCTTCTGTTGAACCACGGTGTCAGCGAAACTTCGGGCCATGTCCACGGGGTTTCGCGTCTGGTAACGGCGTCGTGCCTCCGGAAAGGAAACTTTCTCAGAGACCCTGATCATCTGGATCTCTCTTTCTCTTAAGAAAATGGGACACTGGTTAGAATTTGATGGATGTTTTTCACCACACCCTTTGCCTCTGCGGAGCAGTTAGAGTCATTACAAGCCTCCCTTCCACAGTGAACGCAGACTGCGGCGCTCATGCAGCGAGATTGCGTCTGGCCAAACCTCTGGCATTTAAAGCAGCGCAGAGGCTTTGGAACATACTGCCTGACACGGAGATTGTAGAAACTACAAGATATCTTTTCTGGTAGAGATGGACGGTCGAATGTCAGTATCAGAGTTGAGGTAGGAGTGAGTACCCCATTTACTCTCCGCTGAATCCTGTAAATCTCGGACACACCATATGGTTCGAAGAAAGCTTTCAAATTTTCTTCCGATTCGGTAGAGAAGTCTTCATGATTTACCACACCCTTGCAGAGGTTTAAGGTCGGGTGGGCGGACACATGCACCTGGAGGCCGGCTATTTCTTTTAGGTCAGCGATTTTGCTGATCTGTTCGTCAGAGCGACATTCAAAAAGGATTGTGCCGTTTCTTTGACGAACCACCGACTGAAATTTGCCAAACTTTTCGATTTCCCTGACAAGTTTTATTGGGCTGACACTCTTCATAGTTTCATTATCTCTTTTACATGACATGACAAGAAAGCGTGGCTTAGTAGGTAAATCTCCTCTTCCTAATGGAAGAGGTCGGGGGTAGATTTTTTATCCATTAAGAGGATATCATATTCATCCCCGTGGTCCCCACCCACCACGGAGCCCAACAAGGGGACACTCCATCGGAGTGCCAGGGTTGCCACGGGGATATAGTGGGGGGTTACCACAGCGCTGCACCGCCGTGGATCCTCCCGCTCACCCTGGAGTTCATTACAAGACCTAGTCCAAGCCGGTTGATCGGGAGTGGGTTAGCTCCCGACCGCCCGTCTAGAAGAGTCCGTAGCCAAAGCAAGTGTATTGAGACCTACAAGGAATGTTCCCCAAAATACGTAAGAGCACGTATCCCTGGATGCCAAGAAAAAAGTAGCACGAGGAGAGTAATTGGGAAACAGACAGGCCCCTCAACCGCCAGGACATACATTTCCTCCGACACGGGTCGCCATGCACGGCAAACACATGGGTGGGCGTTCATCATACAGAGGGAGCCAGTGAAATAGAAGAAGGAGAAGAAAAGAGACAGAATGGTATAGAAAAATGAGAATGTACAATGGGGAGAAGAAAAATGACTTGTGAAGGAAAGGGATACTTGAGAGCCCTCTCTGTGGGGACGTGGACCAACCCACCTCGACGGGTTCAGTGTTTTAAAAACGTCAAAAGCAGCAGGTGAGGTGGTGGTATAAGCTCAACGAGAAGAACATCTTTAGACACGAGTCATGTGTGACGACATTGTGTTGCTAGCTTTATCTCTTAATCCAACACAGTGATGTACCGCACACTGTTCACTATTCACTGTTTCACCCCTTTCTTGATAGTGATCCAAAATTGGTGCATTCGCATTCCAAAAGAAAGTGAGGGCAAAGAGTTGAGAACTGAACTTCTTGGTCTAAGAAGATCTGAGCTGTCAATCTGAAGAGGGCGTATTGCTTTCTTGCACATTAGATGCACTCAGGTTTTATATTTTGTAACATACATGCCAGGAAATGGTCACTACCGTCATATGCTGTCAAAATGAATGTGAAAGTCTGCATATGCATCATCTTGTTTCCATTCTGGCTGAGATGGCTCCAGATAGCAACTGTTGTCACTGGGGTGTCACTGAGAAATCCTAGATTTGAGTTCCGACGGTGGCTTATTTTCAACACTAGCTAAATAGTTAGGTCGAATTCAGCCACTGTTTAGAGGAAAATTCTAGCGACCGGTTGCTCTTATCCGTTGTTTTCCATAGTTTTTCCGATCAATACCAGGTGAATGCCGGAGAAGTCTTTGGCAACTTTAACCTTAGCCACGGACCTCGCGCAATCTTTCCTTCATCATCTTCGTCATCTCTTCACGCTTTAAACAAATATACATACAGTTACGTGCACTGTACTACACTACACATCTCAGGAGACAAGCTGGAAGCTGTTCAGGGCTTTTCCGGCTGAGGCAGTACCTCTGTGGGAGAAATTCCAGGGGGAAGAAATCCCCATGCCGATTTAGAGGTTGCTGCCAGATTTCTCGTTCCAACAGGACAGAAATGCCTTTATCTCCCGGGACATAATATGCTCTACACTTACGGGGCAATTGATCATAGCACGCGTAGCTGCTGCGTCAGTAAACACTAAATAATGGATCAATCAACGGTATTTTCCGACAGAATTCTCCGCAACAGTGGTCACCATTGCTCTCTCAGCGACATCGCAACGGCAACGAGAGACGCATTTCTCCGTTCAACAATACATACAAAAGTTCAAAGATAGTGATCGCTGACACACTGCTGCATTTTCAATTTCCTATCAAATATTGCTCGAGTAAATGTAATAGCACAATCGTTCTCTTTTGACGTTTTGTCGTAACGCGGAATTTTTAACTCGTGATCCATCACTCTCACACACACCAGCGCGCGCGCGTACATACAGTAGTTTCCAAAACGCGTCGCTTTCTGTGTTACCTGAAACTTGGGGCACATAGAAAACCTGTCAAAACATTATTTCGATAAATCATCAGAATTATACTTAAAATACGATGTCAAAATTTGAACAATGAAAATAAAATGCCGGGTAGCGGGTAAACACTCCATCACAATTCCAGTGAGGAACTGATCTGCCTTCAGGGATTAGCGATCCTACCCTACTAGTGGGCTCAAGGTGTTGCCCCGCTTCTTTTGACCGGGGTAAACCATGTCCATTCCTATTGTCCTACTTCATGGACCCACACTCCCAAGTCCCAATCCTCACCTACACTCCGGAGTGAAGCACCGGCTTGACTTCTGGTACATACTTCAGTGTGATATTTCTTCCACTTGCTGATATCGTACTTCTTTAATCCTCTTTCCTGCCTCTCTTGGCAAACTCTTATTTGTTTCGACCCTGAAGCGATTAGGTTTGCGAAAACCAAGGATGTCTTTCTTTTCCCTTCTTTAGTTAAAATGATATGTAGGTCTTCCAGGGAAGATTGGTCCCTTTAGTCCGGTAAGACCACTAATCTAAGGGAAGGAAACTCGAATATAAATTACCCTGTCCTCCAGGTTGGCGGGATGGAACGATGGACCTGCACTTCGTCTTTTAGAAAAAACAACTGCAAAATATCCCATAATTGACTCGGAACAAAACAGAAACAGGAAACGAAATCTGGCAAGAAAACGGACTCTGAATATAGGTCCAGGCAATATCCAAGGAATAGCCACAAAACAAGATGAGGTGTTCAAAGAGATAAATCCGTATGATTTCGAGGTAATAGCCTTTACCGAAACTAAGAGAAACGGAAAGGGATCAGAAGAAAAAGGAGATTTGGGGGACATAAAGTAAATGAAAATGGTGAAATAATTAGAGAAATATATTAAAATATTCTTTAAAAATAACAAACGGCTGGTACGCTCACAAAGATATACATAGGTATATGTGGACCCAACCAACAATAACGTTAAAATTAGTGATTGATTATATAATAGTAAGTCAGAAAGTTCAAATAAAAGTTGAAGATGTAAGAGTGATGAAAGGACCAGAATGCGGATCAGATCACCATCTATTGATCTCAAACATTTCCCTTTCCCTTTTTGTAGAAAACGTAGAACTGACGACAGGAGATACTGAAAATGGAATTAAAAATCAATTCAAAAAGCTGGGAGATGTAAGGAAGCTTCAAGTTGACTCCACAAAGTTTTTATACAAACTTATACTAGCAATCAAAATCAGTAAAATACAAGAAAGCCCAGCAACTCAACTCTACATAGATTTAAAAAAATATCTAGGAAACGGCTAGTAAAGCTATCAGGGAAATGACTAAGACTAGCACACAAGGGAAAACAACCGTGGTGGAATGAAAATATACAAAAATTAGTTAAAGAAAAGAAGACTATATACAAAAAGTGGCGTAACGAATGCTCCAGAGGATAGAAATGAATACTGTAAGAAAAGGAAAAAATAAAAAATGAAATGTGGCAAAATAATGTCAAGAAATTAATAATTGTGTAGGAAACACGCGAGGTAACAGACCCTGGAAAATTCGTAAAGAAATGAGAAAGGATATTAAAGACACAGCGGGTCTTAGTCTCATAGAAATGAAAGAATGGACACATATTATAAAAATGTATTAACCGAAGACAGACCAGAATGTATAGAATGTATAGAGCACACAGGCAACTCAATGAGCCAATAAAATGATGAAAATATTGAAAAAAATACGGAAAAGAAGTGTAACAGGCACTAATGAAAATAGAAAATGGTAAAGTGCGAGGTATGGGGAACATAAATGTAGGATTGATCAAAGAAAGTTCAAAGATACTGATTGAGCTACTTACTAAATTATTTAACTAATTCATAGGGGAGAAAGTTCCTGAAGAATGGAAATTGACCTTGAAAATGAAACCTATCTCCAGCTATTTGCGGATGACCAATTTGTTGTAGCTGCTGACTAAGAGGACTCCAGTTAAATGGTCAGACATCTTCAAGAAGAATACAAAAAAACTGGGAATGGAAATTAAGACTAATAAAACAGAACATCTGGTAACAGGCCATGAAAATGTCGATGAGTTAGATTTAGGAACAGTGAAAGTGCACCACTGCAAACGTTTTAAATATCTGGGAGTGACACTATCTGAGACTGGTAAAAGCAAAGATGACATAGTAAATAAAATTCAAGGAAAGAGAGCAATACATTTAAATTGTGTTCTATGGAGGAAACAAAATACAAAAAACAAACAAAAGAACAATATATAAAAGCCTTGTTGAGAGTATATGTAGTACATACTGCACTGAAACACGGGAGCTAAATAAAAGCGACAAAGAAAGACTGTTAGCTCTTGAAATGGATTTTTGGAGGAGTTGTGGCCACATGTTCCAAGATGGAACATGTTCGAAACGATACCATCCGTAAAATAATGGAAGTTGAAAATATCATAGACAGAATTGAAACGAAACAATTAATGTGGTATGGTCACCTTCAAAGTGTTTTATTTTCATGACTTTTATTTCCATTATATCACAATCCGTTTGAGATTATTTATTACTTAATATTGCAGTTTCATAAAAGTAATGGTGTCCCTCACTGATCTTTGATCACATCGATTCAATAAGCACGCAATATATAATACAGAATATTTCATACTATTTTTTTAATATAATAGTTCGATAGGAGTGTAACAAAATTGTTCTTGTATTTATAACTTTTTATGTGCATTTAAAAATGCTCCTATTGAACATTAATAGTACATGAAAAGGTTAACACCTCATTTTACGAAATGTCAAACAAATAAAATGTAACATTAGAAACCATCAAATCTGATTTCAGTGTAATGTGAATTAAACTAATGGTCTTCAACTATTAATAATGATATTTTTCTGAGTCAATAAAATTAACGTGTTTTTAATAGAGCAAACGCACGTGCCTAGCTCAGCATTAGTGAAACTGGTTTTACTCTAATCCTATCAATTAATTTATTATAAAATCAAAGTTAAATTAACAAAACCAATACTAATTGATTACAGTGCTGTATATTGGTTAAGTACTATTGTTTTATATTTTGCGTCATTCATTGTACAGATCTAACATTGTCGTTGTACAACGTCATTCATTGTACAGATGACGTTAATTACATTTTTGCGAACGCAAAAAACGAAGAATGATCAACCAATACTCTGAAATACTATGATAGCTGAATTCCTTGTGGCAGTTGTAAAAAGATATTAAATTTTATTCAATGGACCAATAACTTTGTATGTTTATATTACTGCTGCTACTCTGACTCTGATTCGCAAAAGCATTCGGCGGCACAACATAGAGCCGCAAAACTTCGTGTGCCACAAAAAACAATTTAATAAGGAAAATATGAACAACTCCGCCTGCATGATGCTGGAATTTCTGCTGGTCTTCTCTCGACGTATCTGCATCACAATATTGCGTTTCTAGTGGGTCGAGCAGCGTAGCTACAGTGGACGCTGTCGATCCAAAACCCGGGTAAAGGAGGAGGGTCTCCAGGGTGGTATTATTTCCACTTACTTATACGAGTACCATGCTACTTTCGACTGTTTTATTTTCATCACACTTATGTTTTCTACCCCGGTGCAATTTGGCTTCGAGGGGTAGGGAGAGTATTCTTTTTATCTTCTTCGCTCTTCTCTAACTTTGCCTACTAATTTTCTTCTCTACTCTTCAAATCTCTTGATCTATCCTTCTTTACTTTCGTCTTCAGTTTCATACAGGGTGAGTGGAACTATCGGTGTCGTGGAGAAGATAACTCACCTAGGATTTGGAATTTCAAAATAAATGCCTCTGGTCCTCCTGGTTGGGGGTTGGAGCAATGGGCCTGCAACTCATTCTTCTGAAAAAGATTGAGTGCAAAAAACTCTACAACATGATTTTAAACAGAAATAAGCCTCGGAAACGGTTAATCTGTATTGAATACTGGTATGTACAAGGGATCTTTATCAAAGATAAAATAGTCGCCGGAGAGCTGAAGAAAATGAAAATGGATATAGGGGCACTGACAGACAAAGAGAAAAGAAATGTGATTAGTTACATTTTATAGTGTAATGGATAAAGAAAAAAGAGCAAAATCAGGGATATCGATTGCAGAACATCAAGAACATAGCCACAAGATTGCCAAAAAGAGCCAGTTAACGCGATAATTTTTTTTACTAGAAATGAAGTTTGTAGGTCGCACCCTATGAATTGTTGGTGAATATGCTCCAAATGATGACGCTGAAGTCAAAGTAAAAGAAATTTTTGAGAAACTGACGTAAGTGATAGAGACAAATAAAGGTAAAATTATAATACTTTGGGAGATTTTAATGCGCGCGTTGGTAGCAAAATTGATGGAACATCATTGGGCAAATATGGGGAAAACGTTAATGAAAATGGCAAAAGGTTGAAAGAAATATGTAAACATGTAAACAATTCACAATTAGAATAACAAATAGATAATTTAAGCACACACACACACACACACACACACACACACATATATATATATATATATATATATATATATATATATATATATATATATATATATATATATATATATTGTAACGCCTCCACTCGTGGAAACGCCCTGATAGAATGCTCTTTCGAGCTTGAATATCTCGGGGGGCAGGATCTTTTGGGGTATGAGAAAGTTACACACCCAGACACAAAATTAGATAAAATAACAGTATATTCTGTAATATGGCATGAGAAATTGTTCACACTTAACATTCAAGTTCAGAATTAAATCAAAATTTACAACACAACACAAAATTTACTTAACAATGTGCTCGCTATGTCGAGTCTGATTCTCCTATCACCCGTGCACGGTTTTGCTAAGTTATGAACTTAATTGAAACTAAATTTTCCCATACTCCTGGGATTAAACACAATCACTCGTTATTCAAGATCTTATTGCTACTTTACATTAAGTATTTCCTCGTTAGCAAATTTTATACAATAAAATGAGGAACTCTAATAAAATTCACACAGTTTCTAGATCGAGTTCTATTGCAAGTATTACCGCTGTACAAGGTAAATTTATGCTGTCGTGATACAAATCTCAGTTGATTTTACAAAGTTTTAATGGTCTGGTTCTTCATTTCACTCCTTCCAAAATACGGTCTCTCACTCTGGTTTACTCAGTTACAAATTACCTTTGCCGCCGCCCAAGGCCCCGGGTTACGCACCGCCGTCGCGTCGAAGTAGCTGCACACCTGCCAGCCGCGCCGCCACTCGCGTTTCCCGATGCCCTCGAAGCCGTCTCCGCAGTCCGTTACCAGATTTTCACACCAGTCTTCTAAGCTCTCGCCACCAGATCCAGGACACATGCACGCGTACTGCTCCGTCCCTCGCGTGTGTTCCAGCACGTGTCGCTCTCACCAGCGCGTTGACTATGATATTGTTCACAATCACGTTTATTTTACTTTATGCGACCTCGTTATAATATTAACTTGCTGCCTTTTCGCCGCCTCAATGTTGCAATGTTTTCTTCCACTATTACTCGCGATAATCTCTACGACTCCGCGTCTTTACTACAGAGGAATACCTCGCTCGTCGCCGCCTAGCTCTAGAAAAACTAGTACCTCGCTCGTCGCCGTCCAAATCGAGAAGAAGGCAGCTTTTCGCCGCTCCGCCGTATAAATGCGGCCCTGACGTCATAGAACCCCTATGCCGCGCCGCCCCTCCGTTGAAATTACCCCGCCGCTGCTTCTGGCCGCCACCTCCAGGTCGCGCCTTTTCTCTTCCGCGCTGCTCTTGCGATGTTATTTATTCACTCCTTCCACCGTCTAAGATGCGTGGGTGCCGTGTGAGTTAGTGGCCAGGCCACGAACGTCACAATATATATATATATATATATATATATATATATATATATACATAGATATTGTAATGGGACAGTCGCCCATCTGGGTTCCGCGACGCAATAAATAATATTTTATCATAATATTTTTCACGACGCCTGTGGTAACATGCAGCGGGAGCTCGCTGAAAGCTCGCAGGATTCGGGCACAAACACCGTTAGTTGGCGCCGCCGACGCGGGTGGAAGAGGATACTCCTTTGTCCTGCACCCAGCGTCAGGTATGCGGTGACGCAGAGCGGGATTTTCCTAGACGACGAGCGGAGCAGCGGCGTCTCCCAGGAAATCGTGACGTAGGTGATTTCCTGAGAAGGCGCCACCTTGAAATTTGCAACGGAAAAGCAGGTGCAACCACGATTGGGCGCCCGTGCCGCATGATGTCGGAAGCCAATGAGGGCGGACATCACGCGGGCATGGTCACGTGGCCCCCGCGAGCCGAGGAGTTCTCGAGGCATCGTGAAAAGATTCTTCTGGATCGAGCAGCGGTAGCGACCAGACGTCTGGGACCTCCGGATCGCGCCGTCGTAGCGGGCAGACGCCCTCACTTGAGAGTCGTGCAGTGAGGCTCTGGCCGCGTTCACGTGCGTGCCACGTATCATCCGCCTCGGATGTGTGCTTTTGCCGCGCCGACCAGGGCCACAGCCATCAGCGGGTCACAGTCAGTTTAAGTGGCCGCGCCGCCTAGCTTTATTAATAGAGGCCGTGTAGTTGGGCCTGGCCGCGCCGCACACCGCGAGAGCTCGGCCGATCAGGTTCTACCCCGGACGGGCCATCGACAGGTGGACGGCCTGTGACCGCGGCTTGACCGCCATCGTCGCCGCCTACACCGCCCAGGCGTTCATCCGAACGCTAGCGGGCCGTGCCGGCTAGAGATCGCCCGCACCGCCGTCCGCCACCGCCGCCTCCGCTCAGGCGCCTCGCCTACCCGACGCCGGGGCACCGCACCTGCAGCGCGCCGACCGAGCCGCGCGCGCCGCCCGCGCCGCCGCCGCTCCGGGTTATCGATACCTGCCCGCCAACTTCGTCCTTTCCTGGGGCGCGCAGCGTGCCTGGACGGCAGCCGAGCGCCGCCTTTCGCCGTCCTGCGAGCGGCGGGAACAATGACCCGCGCTCGCGCCGGACGATTGTGAGGGGATTGAGGGGCGAATGAACGCCGGCAGTAAATATTTAGGTTTAAGTTAGGTTAAGTTTCTTTTCTGTCTGTTTGTTCATCTGGCTTCACCAGAACTGAATTAAGTGATTATTAAATTAAGGTTAAACTGAGCCTATGTCTTTCAATGACTACTGCATGCCAATGCCCACGCCATGCATGCTCCCGCTTGATCATTTTAGGTTTGCAGTGGGTGTAGCCGGGCCAGCTAATCCGCCATAACGGCGCCAGGTAAACAGGTTGAGTCGAGGTTGACCCTGGGAGCACCTCCAGTCAAGGGGGGGTGTTATAATATTTGTTTTTAAAATAACTCATTGAATTTAGTCAAGAACTTAACTATTAGTATATTTGTGTTATTTATAAAATTTTCGCAGTTTAAATACTTCAGTAATATACAAAAAATGTGAACAAATACAATTACCTGATCTAACGTACAGTATTTGGCCACATTATAATTATTTTCAATTTCATTTCTTTTGAATTTATGTTTTCTATTATTTTGGGGAATGTGTTCCATATATTTGTCACTTCTATTAATGTTGGTTTTTTGAAAATATTTGTCTCTGAATAAGTACTGAGCAAATAATGTGTTTGTGGTTTTCGAGTTACAGAATATGAGGCGAGGTACTGTAAACACTCAATTCCACTTTTATTTGTATTTTTATTATTTCTGTTCATAGTTTCATATATTCTCTTTGAATGCAAAAAGATCTGAAGAATGAAAACGGTTGAATTTTAATGGATAGGAATTACTCTATAAAAAATATTAATAGAAAAACAAGGCCATTATATAGTAACGTTAAATTTAATTCTATATTAATTAATAATATATTCTATATTTATTAATTTAGAAAATAGTTGAAATGTATCAAGTGTGCCCACAAAAAACATACAGGGGAAGAAAAAATATTATGGAATTGAAATTAAAAAAGGTTTTATATATGTCATGAAATGAGCAGAAATCAGGCTTTACAGCCTGTTTCCATTTGCTTAATTAATCAACATAGTATTTGTAATAAAATATATTTTTAATGACAATAAAAAGTAGCAATCGCTTACAAGAAGTCAATAACGGTATTCTATTGATATTTATGAATTTCAAAGTTAAATGATATTTATTATATTATATTAATAATATTATATTTTATTTTATAATATTAAATTATATATACATACATATATATATATATATATATATATATATATATATATATATATATATATATATATATATATATATATATATATACGAGAAAGTACATAGGACGAATATATTCGCCATGGGAATATTGCTTTGGTTGTGATGAATTATTCATATGGTAATCATTTTGAATAAATTAAGTAAAATTACAAAAAATGCTGCGGGGGGTGATGGTCTCCGTGCCCCTTCCTTTTTGTTTGTCCTGAAATAACAGATAAAACTGAGCAACAAGACTGACTGGCCATACGCCGTGCCGTACACCTGCGCTACGTTCATGCGTTCAGCAGTTGTTCTCATTACGTATTTCAAAACGGTACTTTGAAAAGCAAACGAGCTCTCCACCGATCAAGCACAGCACGTCTGATTTGATATTGAGTGAGACTACTGGAATCGTATATATTATGACCTTCCTCCGTTGGGTTTAATAGCTCATTCGGTACATTTTTGCAAATGTAGGTCATACCCGTACATATTTAGTTCCAGGGACGTGGGTACTCTGCACTCTTCTTACAAACGAATCACCTCAAATGCAATCATACAAAATCAAATCCTCATATGCACAATCCTAAATTGAAGTAACATATGGCATAAATGATTTACTTTGTTATATGATGTTATATGGGTCATGTTTCTGAAATTCTAATTTTTTGCATAGAAGTATTTTTTCAAACCAACTTTTGATTGCTTATTACGGCTCAGCCATTCGGAATATCCAAAGAGTTTATTAGACAAAATATGCTGAAAATTGTCCCGAAGAGCTTATCAACGCCCACGCAGCATCGGCGGAGATGTGAAGATTGAAGGAATACCAGAAAGCGGATTACAGATCGCAAAAGGCGCTACCTAACAGATCGCATATTACAGATCGCAAAAGGCGCGCCTTGCGGCCTGAAGCGCGGTGGCGGTGTACTTCCGCACTATGGGCAGCGCGGCAGGGCTGTACCGTGACGTCACGTCACCATTTAAACGGCGGAGCAGCGAGAAAAAGAGCCCTTCTTGTGTGAGACGCCGAGGTGGGAAGTCGAGTAAGATAGCGGGGTAGTTGCTGGAGAGAAGCCGTAGTAGTTCTTGAGGCGTTAGGAAGTGGGAGAAGTGATATAGTAACGAGGGTACGTGATTTAAGTAGAACACTGTATGAGACGGTTGTAAGAACTGTGAAAATGTAGGACGGAGCAGAATAGTGGCCGCGACTACGGAACTGTGCGAGTTTTATAAAGCATTAGTGACTCGACACGCCAGCTAGCACACGCAGAGAGACAGGGCAATACGCATACTCGTGTCACAAGGTAGGCGGGCGAAATTAAGACGAGACGTGGATCTGGTGGCGGGCGGTAAGAAGACTGGTCCGTGGATCTGGTGGTGGGCGCAAAGATGACTGGTCCGTGGTTCTGGTGGTAGGCGCAAAGAAGACTGGTCCCTGGATCTGGTGGCGGCCGCAAAGGAGACCGAGTGGCCTTCGGAGCGGCATCGAAGCGGCTACGTGGCAGGAACGCGAGTGGCAACACGGCTGGATTTCCAAATTTGCATAAAACTGAAGTAGGAGACAGGAACTAGAAAGGTAGTGTTAGCACCAGAAACCAGAATACTAAATTTTTGCATGTTCGCTTTAAAACTGAGTAACGGCGAAGTATTTGATATAACATCGTACGCCGGTGGTACATTTCATTTAGAAGCTGTAGTAAAGATAGTTAATTTGTGTTCCTCATTTTGTGTATGTAATTATTGACGAGGAAAATTTTGTATGTGAGTAGCAGTAAGACCTGTGATAATGTGTACTGGTAACCATTATCACTAGGGGATTTGCATGCGTCCTAGCGTGCAGTTAAAAATTTGGTATTTTTGTTCTCTTTTCTGTGACAGTGTAAAGGGTTTAATTTGTGCAATACTTTCTAAGAATATATTACTGTTTTACCTAATTCTGTGTCTGGGTGTACGTCTTTCTCTCACCCTAAAGATCCTGCCCCCTGAGATATTCAAAGCTCGAAAGAGCATTTCCGACGACTGCCACGGTAGTTGGTGGTGTTAGAAAATATATATATATATATATATA
>BLKR01006011.1:0-15000 GCA_011170035.1 Teleogryllus occipitalis | reverse complement strand
CTAATAGGAACTGAATACCTCTAAAAGGATCTAAAGCTTTTTTTGAACATCTGTGTATCTCTGACTCTATTTTTGCTTTTATTAGGATAACAATATAGTAAATACATAATAAATGAAATCTCATTTATTGTATCATACGAATATGTATTACTTGTCTATATCCAAAGAAAACTTAAGCTTCCTAGATAACCCCGCTATTTTACTATGACATACTTATATTGTTTATATTAGGAATGGGAAATGTTTGCAATTATAACGTCCTGTGTATAAATAAAACATTTTTCGTGACAATCAATGTAGCCTCACTATATACATAACCTCAAAATCCTAAACAGTTACGTTAGTTTATTCCTGACCTATTTGAATTAACTTGAGAAAAAATTAACCATTGCGTTCCTGCCATATTATATTGGTAGTATGGATATTGTATTTAACATAACTTCCATGCTCTGTGTGTTTGTGTTGAATTCGTGTTTAGTGATGGCGGCGGAAACTACGTAAATTGTAAGTTTGTCGTAGACGATAAAACAGGGGGAATGCCGGGACCTAACAATCGAAATCCCGTCATTTGATGCCGGCACATGCGCAATACAATTCTCCTCAGAATTGTCGTGTTACGTCTTTCAAATCCACGACTTGCAAAAACTCTCTATTATCTAATGAATGGGTTGAGCCATAGTGTAAATAACCAATATTTCCACCATAACTCTATTCGAGTTGCAGACTTGAAACTAGTGGAATAATGGCGGCGGCGGCGTGCAGTACGCATATGAGCTTTTGTGCGGAGTGCGTGAGATCGCCGTGAGATGTCGTGCGAGAGGCGGCCAGCACAGCAGCGCCCCGATTCAGACCTCGCGAATCGGATGCAATTACCTCTTTCAGACGGTTCATTCCGCACGACTGGCGCCTTTTCTCTGACGCAGCGCGGGGCGGGGAGAGGTGGAGTAAAGAAAGAGAACGAGTGGACCAAGACTTCGAAAGCGCTCCAAGTGCCCTCAGTGGAATCGCAGCACAGGCTCATGGCCTCTTCAATTAACAGCGATAATGTACTAGGGTTTGCACTAGTAGCGGAGAGCATTGAGAAACAGGGAGTTTTTGCACGGCGGACCGTTATAGCCATTGACAGCACTATAGATCTTTTCCGCATCGCAGTTCGAGTTTCGCATCACTTTTGTGCATCGAGTTTACCGCGCAAAAACTTCCTAACGTTTGACGTTCGAGCGAGTCGATGGTACGCAGATCGAGAGATCGATTCCGGTAAAGTGCCAGAATTTGCTTGTTGTGTTGAAGATGGTGGTCCGCTTTGTGAAACATGCTGGAAGTGACCTAGTGGACAGGTGGGTCAAAAAGGTTCCAAAAGCTTTTCTAGCTACAGGGATAACTAAAGGGGGTGCTTTTGCCAAAACATGAATCGTGTTTTATTCTCGGTCTGTTAGTAAATTAACGGTCGGTTACTTACTTAAAATTATAAGTTCGTCTTAAGAATTGTAAGATTGACTTAGGAGATGTTTCTGTTTCACCATCACTTTTGAGGTGAACTAAACGATAAATTCGTCTTAAATTGAAGCAAACCTGCCAGCTACAATTATCCATTTTAAATCACGACATACGCCGCAAAAACAGTTGAAATGGCGTGCATATATTGGAGTGTTGCTTTTGATAGCGATTGCTACGACACTTGTGAAGACGAGAATTTTAAGAAGCCTTTTCTTAGGCCGAGATGGATCCGGGAGCGGCTCGAATACTTCGATGAAAGAGATTTTCCCATCCATTTCTCCTATCAAAGACGCCAACTCTATATTTTGGAGCAAATTGAAGAATAAGTTCACTTTATGGTTAATTACAGCAGGGAACAAGATTTTTTATCTCCAGAGTGCGAAACATACTCAATTTTATACATAGATTACAATATCACAATATAAAAATAATATCAGTTTTTAATATCTTTATACTAATAAAAGTGAATTCAACGACATGTAATCGACATCGATATCACAAAAAGGCATTTTTACAAGCTCTTCTTCAGGGTTTGACGCAGTGTCCTGGCACAGTTTGGTAAAGATTAATGCTACACAAACACAAAAAATAAATAATTTAAATAATGCCTTGGTAGATCCAGCACGATCACTTTTATCGCCTGTCGCTAAGATGTCTTTGTTTATAATACATTCCGTTAGAGACCAGTAACGGTGCGCAAGATCACGTAATAATATTCTAAAATTTTTAAATTCTAATCGCTAAACCGCGTTCAACCGTTAAATGAACAATTTGTGGCACTATTGTTAAGATTTTGAAGACGTTAATAAGAAAAACAAATTAAAATTGTAATACACTGTAGGTGGGGTGCTTGCAGTCGTCACAAAGTGCAGTGCACGTCTTCTGTAGTCAATGAGCTGTACATGTAACTTCGATTTAAACATAGCTGCACTTCAGGGACACGAGCTGGAAGGAGAGGGGAACACTATCATCCAATCGCGAGCTTCATTAGGACTTAAAGTTTTGGTATTGGAACTCTCGATTGTCCCCCTTCCTTCCAGCTTGTGACCTTGAAGTGCAGCTATGATTAAATCGGTGTACATTTGTTTACTCGTCGAACCACATGGTCGAAGGCTTGAAAGTGCATGAATTTGTGCAAATATGACACCTACACGCAATCACCTACACACAATCACAGAAGGCAAACCTACGCTGCGAATAGAGCAGGAGATTGCTTGGAAGTAGCTCAAGCAAAAAGGGAAAGATCCAGATTGGCCGCAAGGTTAAGAAGGGAAAGAACAAGAGAGAACGTTGTAGTAGTCAGTGTTATTTCTCATTTCTTTTAAAAATTACATTTCTTTTACGTACATATAGTTCTTAGTGTTCAGTGTAAATGTGTTCTATATTTTTCTATCTATTCTTGCAATCTATTTCTATTTCCTATCAGTGTTTGCAAAGTTTAAATGTTTTTTCTTATTTTTTGTGTATTATATTACTTTTACATACATTTTGTTTTTAGTGTTGAGTGCAAATACATTCTGTATTTCCTATCAATTCTTGCAATCTATTTCTATTTCCCATCTATTTTTCCAATGCATACCATCAATACATTTCAATTTCTTTTCTATTCTTGCAAACACATACCATATTGCGTACCAAATCATACTCCATTGCATACCAAATCTTAAAAATATTGTTTTTATAGTTTATTGGTGTTAATGTATGTATATTATCAAATAATACAAATTTTCTGTACAGAAAAGGATGAATTTAATGTATTTGCATGAATTACTGACCTTCATTGAGACTTGCGTATGCTTCCACAGGGATCACTCTGAAGTGGAATAAGCTTAGGGATTGCAGAAACTACATCTCAATTTTTGCCCTGGTTAGAAAAAACTGAATGTGTATTTTCATACAATCCACAACTCAGCCACAACTCTGATATATCTGTAAATATTGGGAGTATAATTCAATATGCCCATTCTGCAAGGCTTTAAAGTGGGAAAATGAAACTCCAGGTTTGTGTTGTAAAAATGGAAAAGTGTACCTAAAAGAAAAAAAATGGTCTATCTGAGCCTTTGCTGTGCTTGCTGTATGGTAAAAATTCTGAAGCACTGCATTTCCAGAAATTCATTAGACATTACAATCCATGCTTTCAAATGACATCATTAGGGTGTTCTACAATTGTTGCATTGTGTAGTAGAATTATGCCCGCTTTTAAGATCCAGAGACAAATTTATCATAGGATAGGAAGTTTGCTTCCCGATTTAATGAAAATCACAAATTTCTGATCATGAAAAATCATTAATTCCACCCAAATCAAGATGAAAGAAGATGTAAAGTAACAAACCAACTCAGACCCTCAATAGTTAAAAATATTCAATTAATGCTTCGCCGAGAAAATAAATATGTTAAAAATTTCAAACGTTCTTTAGAAACCATTTCCTCTGAACCCAAGATTGTTATCAAGACTGATTGGAAAATTTTGAATAAACATTCGGGAAGGTACAATACACCTGTAGTTTCTGATGTAGCGATTGTTTTGGTTGGGAAGAACATGGGAGCAGAGAAATTATTTTAAAACTTAGAGATAAGTCTTTGCAGAAAAAAACTCATAGATCTCATGATCCACTCCAGTACCCTTAAATATTTTGGCAAGGAAATGATGGTTATCATTTTGGTTTAAGTTAAATTGATCCGAATACTCAGCAACCCACTTGCAAAAAAGTGTCTGCAAATAGGTTTTTTATTGTTATCGGTTCATGATGAGAAGTGGGCAGATGAAGCAACTTTTCCGTTATAACGACCTTCTACAGCAATATGCTGTAGACATGTTTGCAATTGATGCTGAGGACATTGTCATTTACCCAACAGAATTCTGAAATTCTTTAGAAGTATCAAGACTACCTCAGCATGTATTCTCTCTCAAAACTGGAGCACCAATTATTTGCCTCAGAAATCTCAATCCACCAATGCTATGCAATGGCACACACTTAGTAGTTAAAAGTCTTCATAAATTTTTATTGGAGTCTCAAATTGTTACTGGTCAAGGAACTGAACAAAATGTATTTATACCATGCATAACAATAATTCCCTCAGTTTTTTTCTTTTTAAATTTAAACATATACAGTTTCCAGTTAAATTGAGTTTTGCTATGACTATAAACAAGTCTCAGGGGAAAACTCTGAAATTTGTAGGTTTGGATCTTAGAAATCCATGCTTTTCACATGGGCATGGTATGTTGGGGCTTCACGTGAGGGAAGAATTGAAAATTTGTTTGTACTTTGCCAAGAAGGGAAAATAGTTAATGTAGTTTACAAAGAAGTCATTCAAAATGTGTAAATTTAATCCTAGGGCTTAATTCCTTCCTTCATTCGTACGGTTATTAAAAGTTTTAATTTTATTTAAAAAAAATTGCTAGCATGAACATTGTTTTTCCTTTTCTATTCCATGAAATTTGTATTGATTGACAATACATGTATTTTGAATAAAACTGAAAATGTATTTTTGTACTTTTTCATTTGTCTTGTTCTCTTTAGTTTTCAAATATATCAAAAAGTATGGATATTTAAATATAGATTTTAATCCTGTGTTACTTAAGCTAAATATTTTTCACATTTCACTGACTGGATATTTTTTGGACCCCCTATTTTTTTCAAAATCAATACTTACTTTTTAACATTTTTATTAGTATAAGATTATTATGGTATGGATTGAGGATATAGTTGTTCCTATTTGCAGGTAATGGAAGTTATTTTTAGTTTTAGTAAAATATATATTCAATATTTCATTTATTATTTTTAAATGCAAATTTTATTTGGTAATTGAAATAAGTGTTTAATAATAAATTATTTATTAATAAATATTTAATTATATTAAGTATTAATATTATATTGTTTACTATTTTAAAACTGTAAAAACAAACCGCTAAATGTTATCTAATTACTAATAATAACGCAACGAACAAATACATGAACGGTCAGAATTATTATTTAGAATCAATATTTTTTATATGAAAAAGTATGATGACTGTACATATTTTAACCACTCAGTGAACGTATGATTAATAAAGCACTTCGAGACTGAGGAAATAGAGCAAATCAAATTCCAATAGCAATGTATTGTAAAATAAAAGAAAGAAAATTATAGTATTTTATTAAATTAAATTGTATCTATTACATTAAAAATAATGTTGAACACCGTGGTTTATATAAAATTGTCCATTTTCCTCTTTCAAAGGATTTGATATAAGCAAAGTCCGGGAACCGCCGGGTATTTTGCAAGTAGCGTATATTTATACTAAGTTTGTATCTACGTAAGCGTAGTGCATGTTTTTTTTATCAAGGTTACCATGTTCTTCCTCCGATGGATGGGCGTCGATGTACAACTCGGCTTGCAGGGATTTTCCCTGTCCAGGTATCTTCCGCCAGCAGATACCGCCCAAGTCTCTCTATGATGATCTCTAACATTAAGCTCTCAACGTGTGTGGTAGTGTAAGTGTAAATTTATGTAAGTAAGGGGTGAGGTTAGGACAAGGAAGAGGAAGTTAAGATCGCGTGTAGTCAGTGGTACGTTTGCGAGTACTCCGATATTCACATGGTGTTGATCGGAGAAATCACAGAAAAGTGCCGATGAAAACAGTCGGCCGCTAGAATTCTTCTCCAGTCGGTGGCTGAATTCAACGTAGCTAAGAAAATAAATTGAAGTCGAAAATCATGCCATCGTTGGGACTCAAACCTTAGAGCCTCCCGGTCAGAGGAACTGTAGAGTCTTCAGTTGATGCCCTGAACCACCGCACCCAGTGCATGAGTATTAAAATCGAGTTCGTTTCATTATTAATATTTCAAACTACAGATAAACGCACCCAGAGGCAGTTAAGACACAAGAACGGCGGAAAGGGCTTAAACAATGATTCAAAGTCTATGCCCCCAGCCAGAGTCCGTGGCACGGGTAGCATGACGAAATCACCACTCCATGCAGTTGATCACCTCGCCACAAGAGAGCAGTAGGTAGTCGCAGTCACCCTGAACGCTTTTACGCTTTACACATGAAAGACGATTAGGCGGGATTTAGATAAATCAATTTTAGTTGTTTTTTGTATTTATTTTTACTTTTATTTTTCTGCGCACATCCTCTTTTTCCATGAGATTCCATCAAGTTGGAAAATTGCGGGATTACTACCACCTATCCCGACGTTGAGAAGCTCCTGGCATTCCACCGTGTCACTGTCACCAGTAGGAGACCTTGACATCACTGGGTTAAAGCAATTTGAAGGTAAGCACTGCGCTCACCCCTCAACCTCCGGTGGGTTGAGAGGAGTAGGTCGCAGAGACTACAACTTGAGAGGTCAATACGTTCGTTTCTTGACACAAAGGCGGATCCATAGAGGGGTGTGGGAGCCACGCCTCCTTAATCCAAATCTATTGTAGGGGCATTTTTATACTATTCATTGGAAACAATTTTCACATATCTGCCGCATCACATTCTAAAGGAGCATTTGCATTAATGTCACCGGGAGAGATGGCTCAGGGCATCAACTAATGTCACTCTTACCGGGAGGTCCTGGATTCGAGCCGCGACAGTGGCATGGCAGGGTTTTCGACACTAGCTTGTCAGAAAGGTCGAATTCAGTCAGTCTGGGGAATTCTAGCGACCGGTACTCTGATCGGTAGTTTTCTGTGGTTTCGCCGATCAACACCAGGTGAATGCCGGAGCAGTACCCTTACAAACGGGCCATGTACCGCGCGCGATCTTTCCTATCTCTTCCCTGACCTATTCTCTCCCCTTACACACACACACTATCATGCACTACACTATCACACATGCCGGGAGACCGGTCGGGAGCTTAGAGCTTGTCTCGGCTGGGCGGTGCCTCGCTGGGGGGAGATACTTGGTTGGGGAAAACCCCGCTAGCCGACGGTAGGTCGGCGCCGAATCTCGCCATCAAGTCGGGGAAGACCTCCGCCACATCCAGAAGAAAACATGCACTACACTTACGAGACTAATGACCCTAGTAGTTGACGCGCCCGCAATTACAAACAATCAACCAACCTAAGTGTGTTCCCCAGCGGAACACCCAACTGGGGCAAGCTCTAAGCTCCCGACTGGTCTCCTGACATGTGTGATTATGTAGTGCATGTGTGTGTAAGGGGTGAGGATAGGAGAAGGAAGAGGAAGGAAGGATCGCGCGGTCCATGGATCCTTTTGGTAGGATACTGATCTGACAGTCACCTAATATAGATCGGAGCAACAATGGATACCTATCAGAGCAACCGACCGCTAGTATTCTCCTCCTGAGAGCAGTTAAATTGCTGAATTCGACATCTCTTTAGATAGTGCTGACGATCCACCACCGTCGGGACTCGTACCTTACGTTCTCCCGGACAGAGTCACTTCAGAGACACCGGCAATGCTGGCTCTGATCTAAACTCAGCTGGTCATTATGTTCGAACAGTCGGCATTTCAAGAATAAATTCTCATTCTAAAAAGTGTCACTTTTCCCGACAGAATGGAGAGAAAGTTAAGTAATGCTGCGCGAAAAAATGGCGAATTTTCGGGAGAAAAACTCTTATTACCAATAGTAACGAAAAAAAACTCAGTAGCTAAATTTAGAAAAAAAATCATCTATCATCTGATGTAGCCAGAATCCATGTTTTGTGGGTCCTTGGTACCGAAAAATCGAATGACGGCAAAACGTCTGTGTGGTCGTCTGTGAACAACGCTAGCGGTTAAACTGTTCAGCCGATTTTCTCCAAAACTGATATTCGTCAATCGATCTGCATGTTGTCGCGGTTCCTTGAATTTGAAATCGATATATCAATTTTTTTGGGAGGGGGGTGTTACTTTACATGAAGCCTCTTGGGACATTTGCCAAAATTTCAAAAAAAGGTTCATCGTTTTTTATTAATTTTTTTTGTTGGATAGTGTGAAGGACGTTTAAGAGAGTAGAGCAGGTCTTATGTTCGCGGAAAATAATGGTTTTTCGAAAATTGCTAAAGTTCAAAATTTTTTAAGGATATTCCTACAACTACAATATTAAAGACTAGCTTACCCGTGCGAGAACTCTCGCTTGTTAAACCCCCACCCTCTTCCCTATTTTTCCCTTTCCATATTAAGCCTGTAATATATATTTTCTTGCAAGACCCTGTATCCTCCGTCACGTGTTTTCTGTCTCCTTGTAATTGATAACAATACACCCTTGTCATTCTTATTTAAGTTATTATCGAGTAGAAAGGTACACCCGTGTAATTCAATCGCGTAGACTACCAACTAATTAGTTGACGTTCACATACAGTTGCAGATTCTACAGGCTCTGAACGGATGGGGTAGAATCGAGAAGCGTAGAACCAGCAAAAATGTATTAGAATGTTCAAGAAGACCTCATCCTGTAGAATACGGTGTAAGTAACGTTTGTTTGAGGCCTATGGCCTCAGCATTTTAGTTTTGAAGGCCCTAAAATGCTTAGTTTAGGAGTAATTTAACGTCATAGTGTAAAAACTCCGGTCGAGTGTTGCGGGTTGCATTTGACATGAATATTTATATAAGTTTTTTTAAAACAAATCCTTCACATTTTTTAAGTCAAAGTACAATTCGTCACGTCTCCGAGAAATTCTCTTTCTTTAGAGACCTCATTTATTAAGGTTAATTGCGTGTTAGAGCCGCAAAAGTATGTATACAACTGAAATAATATAGGAGGCGAAAGAGATACACTCACTCAAAAAAATATTCGGACAGTATTCAGATTACTCACGTTTCACACGCTCTGAGGCTGCTAAAACCATAAAATATTATGCCAGTAATAATTTTAATATTATTTTAGCTTTAAATACTCGTACACTGCAAAATGCATTTTTTCCGCTTTTACATCAATGATAAATTTGCATTAGAACTTTCAATAACGGAAATTGCACACCAAATAAATATTCGAACAGTTGTACATTAATCATTTTTGTCAACAAACTATTGGGGGAAAACGGACGTAGAAACTCTTCCCACGGTTGATTCAAGGACGGTCGTAACGGTCAATCGAAGCGCTGTCCAAAATCAGTCTATTAGTGTCTCTCCTTGAAGAACGTTGAAAGAATGCCACGCAAAGGGAAAAACAGCTCTTTTGAACTGCGTCAGTTAGTGATATTTCATAATGCAAAAGGCAAGAGCTCCCGTGAAATTGCAAAAATTCTAAATATGAAGAAAAGCACAGTGTATGATATAATCAAGCGATTTAAAAAAGCAGATAGGATTGAGTCTCACCGCCAAAGTGGACGTCCCCATAAACGTTCTCGTCGAGAACAAATCTTTGTCGTCAGGAAAGTTAAAAAGAATTCGAAATTAAATGCACCAAAGATTGCTGCAGAGGTGAGAAAAGAACTGGGGAAGGAAGTACATCCAGAAACTATTAGAGTGATTCTATGAAAAGCAGAATTTCATGGTCGCGTGGCCAGAAGAAAGCCTTTCATAAATAAGATAAACTAGAGGAAGAGGCGGGAGTTCGCTGAGAAACATGTAAACAAGGACATTGAATGGTGGAATAGAGTTATTTTTTGGGACGAAAGTAAATTCAATGTGTTTGGACCTGACGGAAGAACATTGGTGTGGAGAAAGGCAAGCACACAGCTGCAAGAGAGAAATCTGCAGCCTACAGTAAAACACGGCGGTGGGAACGTAATGGTGTGGGACTGTATGGCGGCGAGTGGTGTGGTTGAGCTTGTGTTCATTGAAGATATAATGGACAAATACAAATATCTTCAAGTGCTCAAGAACAGCCTTAAGAAAAGTGTTGAGAAGCTAGGTATAGGTCACAATTTTAGTTTTTATCTGGACTATGATCCAAAACACATGTCCCAATTGGTTCAACTGTGGCTCTTATACAACTGTCCTAAAGTTCATCACCCTCCCCCACAATCCCCAGACATCAATCCCATTGAAATTCTTCGACAAAAGTTGAACAGTGAAGTGAGAAAGGAGCCCATTGCCAACAAAGAACAATTAAAAAGTGAGACTGCGCGAAGAATGGCATACAATTTCTGCAGAGTACACCAGAAAAGTCGTAGACAGCATGTCAATGAGGTTGAATGAAGTCTTGATAATGAAAGGACTCTTTACAAGTTATTGATGTATTTATTTTTGTTTTATTTAGTGTTATTAATTGGTTTATATTATGTGTCCGAATATTTTTTTGACGTTCCGAAGAAGTAAGATTTCTTCAAATTAATTGTAGTTTAATAATTTTTAATGTGAAAATTAAACTTGTATATGTTTCTAATATATGAAATGCACGTCTTTCATTATTTATCACCAAAATTACGACAAGTTTAATATTCTCTTCTAAATAAAAGAAAATATGATAAAATCGTAGGTGTCCGAATATTTTTTTGAGTGAGTGTATTTTCCCCTAATGAAATCTGTTCCTTAAAGAGAGATTTTGAAATAAGGGCAATTAAAAGTTTTCGAAAATTTGAGTACTTTTGCTCGTAATTTAGCGTGAAAATACAGGGGAGAATGTACGTAGTATTTTAGCACCACTAGTGTCCTAAACGAATTCGGTCGAGAGGTTGGAACTGAAATTGTCCTTTCCAATTAACCCTGGATCCGCCGTTTGCTTCGACACCCTGCGGCATGTCGCTTGTTGCCCGTCGGCCACCTGGTGCGCTGTCCCCACCTGCACCGTGAGGTTGCCCTCCCCCTCCCCTGCTCCTCCCCCGACCAATCCTCGGCGCTCGCTTCGAAGGGCGACCGGAAACAAGCAATTTCGGTGCCTCCGCCTTCACAAGCCCCGCCGCCGCCGCCTCTGCTACCTCGAGCGAGCCCGCGGGCGGTTGACGTTGCCAATTCGCCGGTGATGTGTTGCGACGTGACAGCGCGACCCAATAACTCCATTGGAATTGATGGATAGGGAAAGAAAGTAGACGGTTGTGATGTTTCTTCGTTTTTTTATTAGGTTAAGGGAATGAACTCAAGTTGATGAATCAACTCGTCAATTGGCATGTGTTAACACATTTGTTTTTGGCATGTGTTAAAAATGTAATTATATTTGATTGATGGTTCTAAATTTGACTTGATTGTTGTTTTTTTTTTCAATTTATTGGTTTTGATGGTAGGTACATAGATTAGTTGTTAACAACTTTACATATGTATTGATTTCATATAGACTAACTTAAAATTAACTTATAATTAACTTAAATTTAACTTAAAATTAACTTACAACTATTACAATGGGAGAGGAATCCCTAGTGGGTCCTCTAATCAGGTTCCAATTCGGCGAATTTGATGAGGAATGAATGGTAGGGGTATTTATTTGTAATTCTGGTTTGATGGATGGGATTTTTACCGAGTCTGAAAGGCGCCAGGGAGGGGATTTGATTTAAGCTGGAGTAAAAGTTGGTGGAGAGGTAAGCTATATGCTGTGATAACGGTTCGAGGTTAAATTCCTTATGGAGTTGGAGGTTGGATACGAACCATGGGGCGTTGGCAATTGTTCTAAGAAACTGATTCTGTATTACTTGAATTCTGTTAATGTTAGTTTTGGAGGCGTTGATCCATATGGGGCAGGCGTACAGTAGTAGCGGTCTTATGACTGTTTTGAATATTAGTATGGAGGAATTGAATGGTACCGAGCTATTTCTGTGAATTATTGGTTTTAGCTGCAGTAATTTTATTTTGGCTTGAATTAGTTTGTTATCTATATGTTGCTTCCAGTTTAGTTTGGTGTCAAGTTGAAGGCCGAGATATTTAACCGGTTTGTTGGGAGGTAACCATTCTATTGTGTTATTGTTCAGTGTCATAGGAGTGGGTGGAGTGTAAGGTCTTAGTGTGAATATTTTGGCGGAGGTTTTATTTGGATTTAACTGTATCTTCAGTTTGGAAGCCCAGCTATCTAACATGTGAAGGTATAATTGCATTCTGTTTCTAATTAGATTCATGGATGTGTCTGAAGAGAATATAGCCGTATCATCCGCAAATTGAGCTGTTTGAATATTATGTAGTTTAGGAAGATCAGCGACATACAAGTTGAATAAGGTCGGAGAAAGTGGGGAACCTTGAGGGAGTCCAGCTTTTATTAATCTCGGATTTGAATGGTGGTTGTTAACATTTACCGAAAATGTTCTATTGTCAAGAAAACTATTTATTATTGAGAGTATGTAGTGGGGAGTGCCAATTTTGATTAGTTTGTAGTTCAGGGCTTGATGCCATGTTCGGTCAAATGCTTTTGTAATGTCTATGAAAATCGCTATGGTGTGGTGTTTTCTTTGAAAGGCTGTGTATATATGTTCTGTAATACGGAGTAACTGATGTTGTGTGGATATTTTTTCTGTGAATCCAAATTGGTCTAATGGTATAGCTTTTGTTAGGTGGAGATGTTTGTTTAGTCTTTTTAGAATAATTTTTTCGAAAATTTTTGAAAGGTTTGGTAACAAGCTTATAGGGCGGTAACTGTCGGTCAGGGTAGCGTTTTTGTTTGGTTTGGGGATGGGAATGATAATTGCATGCTTCCAAGTCAGTGGAAAATAGCCGATTCTGAAGCATGAGTTGAAAATGTTATTTAAAAATGCTATTGCTGGGGGTGGCAAATACTTTAGAGCTGTGTTATTAATGCAATCGTGACCTGGGGATTGTTTAGTTGGGAGGTTTTTATGATTTTATTGATTTCAGTCGGAGATGTGTATTGGATTTTGTGGTGAGGTCCATGAATACTTTCTCTGTCTGTTTTTATTATGGTGTTGTGTTCGGGATGAAATTGTGAATTATTTAAGGTGAATGTCGATGCAAAATAGTCAGCAAGTTCTTCAGCTTTATGATATGATGAATAAGCTTTACCTGTCGTGGTTTTTAAGGGAGGGATTGTGTTTTTCTTTTTTAGTATTTTCTTGGTGAATTGCCAGAGCGAATTGTTGTTGGTGTTTAGTGAATTTAGTAGATTATGAAATTGTTGGTTTTTGTGATTTTTTATGAGTTTTTTGACAATGTTGGTGATTAGATTTAGTTCCTTCTTAAGTTCTCTAGTTTTAAGTTGGATCCATAGTCTTCTGGTTTTATTTTTTGTGGTTATTGCATTTTGAATGGATTGGGGTAATTTGCTGTATGTATTTTTATTAGCGCTTGGTAGTATGGTGGGTTGAGATTTTTTAATAGAGGAGATAATTAGTTCGTTCAAATAGTTTATTGATTGATCTATTTCAATTGGAGTTTTCAGGATCTTTATTCTAGGAATTGCATTTCTGATTAAAGTTTGATAGTTTGCCCAATTTATTTTTAATGTATTTATTTTAGGGGTAGGGGCGTGTTGAGGGGTTAATTGTTGGGTAGTCATTAAAACCGGAATGTGATCCGAGTCTAGTTCAAAAATTGTTGAAATGTGAAATTTTATTTTTGTGTTGGTTATGCCTAAATCAAGGATATCCGGTTTGCGCAGACGGTCGAATGGGTAATATGTTGGTTCGGGAGGAGATAAAACTTTTAAGTTAAATTGATTAATTGTATTTGCTAAGATTTTGCCATCGTGATTACTGGTTTGGCAGCCCCAGCTTGTATGTTTGGCGTTGAGGTCACCTAACAATAGGACATTTTCCGTGGGCTGGAAGAAATTTTGAAGGTTTGCGTTTTGGATTTTAGTACTTGGTGGCTTGTATACTGATATTATTTTCCATAATTTATTGTTTATATTTATGTTAATTGCAATGGCTTCAATGCCGGGGGAGTTGGGGAGATTAGATTGGTAGTGATTATAGCATGATTTTACTGCTATTAGTACGCCTCCACCTTTGGTTTCAGATCTATCAGATCTGTAAAGAGTGTAATTTGGGATGAATAGTTTTTTTTTATTGAGGTGCGTTTCAACTATGCATGCAATGTCAACGTCGTAATGGTGCAGAAAGTGAATTAATTCTACCTTTTTGTTATTGATTCCATTGGAGTTCCAGTTTAAGCAGGTTAATTTATTATTGGGTTTATCTGCCAGTGCTATTGGTTAAGTACGCGGATACGGAGTTTTGAATGGTGCTGATTATAGATGGTATTAAAGAATTGATGAAATTAATAATGCATGAGGTGATGGCATTTATTATTGTGTTGATTATTGGATTGCTGGCGTGGGGGTCTGGTGATTGAGAATTTGGTGGGGAGGTGTTACGGGAGTTTTGGGCAGTTTTGGGTTGATTTTGGGAGTTCGAAATATGGTTGAAGTTCCGGATTGTGTCGGTTTGAGGCAATGGTGGGAATTGTTGATTAAGGTTGGTTTGTGAGGATTGACCAGTTAAGGATTGGTTTGCATAACTATTATCATTGGGCGGGTTTTTTTTTCACTTATCTCTTTAAAGTATGAACAGTTCTGGTTCCTAATGTCCGCCCTGTGGTTTCCTTTACAGAGAGCACACGTCGGAGTTTCGTTCTTCTTGGGACACTTTACTGAATAATGATTGCCCGCACAGAACGCGCAGTTGATGACGTGATTGCAGTTATTTTTTGTGTGTCCGAAATCTAAACATCTTTGGCATTGCAAGAGGCCTTTCGGTTTTTTACGTCTTT
>BLKR01006010.1:0-67218 GCA_011170035.1 Teleogryllus occipitalis | reverse complement strand
GGGAAGAAATGTCGAATCTTCGAAAAATAGCTGTTAAGACAATTTTAAGCTTATTTTGTCTAATAAACTACACGGATATTCCAAATGGCTAAGCCGCAATAAACATTCAAAAGTCGGTTTGGATATATGTTTTCTAGGCAACTATTTGCGTTGTAGAAGCATATAAACACTTCATTGATATCTAAATTGTTTATGATTAACAAAATAAATGAATACATTTGATCAGAAAGAAAAATTTACCTAGAAATAAAAAAGCACCAAATTTTCACCGTTCGACTGCTTTTTTATTTCTCGGTTAATTTTTTTCTGAACTAATATATTAATTTATATTGTTAATAATAAACATGTTACATGTTTCTGGTCTGTTTACATGATTCTAGAATGCAAAGTTTTGCGTAGAAATCATATTTGCAAACCAACATTTGCGTGTTTATTGCAGCTCAGCCATTCAAAATATTTATGTTGTTTATTAGACAAAGTATGATTAAAATTGTTTAATCAGCGTTTTTCAAACCCTCGACGTTTCCTTCCCCGATACTCTGTATATCCATGCCTCTTTAAAACCCCAAAAAATAATTTGCATACTGCAAACTAATTAATTAAACCCATGGCAGTAGAACTGTTAACATAAGTACTGTCACACATCTTTCGCAGGATAAGGAGTAAAATTTAAAGAAAAATTATAGTTCACATGAATTTTGACAAATTGCGCCTTACTTTCTATGATATTCAAATGGTAACATTATATTACAATATTCAATTGGTTAACAATTTCGGCTAAAGAGTCTTGTTTGATAATTCTCCAAATTCGTATTGTAATAAGATATCTTATGATACTCATGTCGTAAATAACTATTTGACAACTATTATGTTTAGTGTACGTGTCTAGCAGGTTTTGTATTATTCTGAGAAACTGGATCATACGAATCACGTTTACTACGTTATTCACACAGGAGCACATGAATCTCAAAAAAGTATTTAATAATATAATCCTTGCTGATGAATCAACGTTTTATTGATGACTTTAATTTTGAAAATTTTCATTAGTTTGGATGTTTAAATATAGGTATCACATGTAATTACATGTCTGTTAAACACGATAGCATTATATGAAGCAAGAAACATTGTTTTTCATTTGATCATTCGACTTCATCAATCACTCACAATTACTTTAATTTTCTCTGCTTATCAGTATTTTAATCTCAGATCTTCGATGAAGACATGAATCAAATAACATCGTAGATATTTCAGTGTTTTAAAAATAATAACGTGAATAAATGCTTATATTTATTGAATTGGTTTATAATAACCTGTAAAAACATGGGTTTTCTGTTGGTTTTGGGGATGTTGAAAACATTCAAATAGTAAAGGCAATGTTAAGCTGGTGACCTTTAACATTGTTTATTTGATATTTTTCTTAGGGATAGTTTATAATGGTTAAATGTTTTCAAAGAGTGCACATTAGATACCTCGAATGACCCGTTTCCGTTTAATAAACCGCTACGTTCTCCCTGTACAGATGGTCGTGCAAAATTCAAGGTTTTGATAGATTCGTAGAATGGCGGCCAACAAACCACCTTCGAACTCTGACGATACTGAAATGTAGTCTGTGTTGGGAAGGTCATATCACTTGACCACCAAGTTCGTTCTATGTATTTTCACTGGGAAATGGTAGTGCATTGATATTTACTAAACTGTAAACAAACGCTAAATCTCTTTGAATTGTTATAACATCTGTTTTGCTTTCTTTTAGTAATATCAACTCGTTTTACCAAATACGTGAGTTTGTTATATTTTTACACGCTACAATAATTTAATTTTACAATTATTTATTTTCAAGCATTTAGGAATTCATGAAATTTCATTGAAACTTTCGCCAATCTAAAACCTTTTAAATGTATATTAAATATATTAATTTTGTTTAAAAGTATGTATTAACAATGCGTAGATTTAGCACATAAAGCTCTGATTTGAATATTATACAATGAAATCATCAAATTAACAGTTTTAGAAAGGAATGATAAATTGAATTGAAAATATTAACTTAAAGTTTATATACGTTTATTTAGAAATTTCTATACTTGTGTAAATATTGTGATGTGTGATTTTACTCATGTGATCTTTCAAAACACAAAATTGAATATTTCTGTATTTGAAAACCTTAACACTACCTTCATCCAATCCAGTGCAGTTTATAGCAAACAGCTAAGCAATATGTTTCTCTATTTTTTAATGGTAATGGTTAAACAAGAGGAACAAATAGTTTCTGACTCTCGGTGTTAACAGGGGACTTAAAAAAATTAATAATACAGTTATTCGGTTGCTCAACATCCTTTGATAGAAAAACAGAAACAATTGTTTGGGCGTAATGCACCTTGAAAAATATTTTTTTTATAATCAATTTCTTTCCTATTTGATAAACATATCGACTTGCAAATTGTAGGACTTAAAAGAGAATATAAAAACCAAATAAAAGTTATGCTCATACTCGCCGTAAAAATACGAATTTAGCATAATTAAATTGGCCACAGAATTTGTTTACAAGCAAGTGCATTTTAAGCGTATGTGGCAGGCAAAAGCGCGGCATTGGAGAACTGTTTTTTCAGTATGCCCATCCCACGCTATTCTGCTAGCGCGAATGTATTAAGCGCAAACAAATGGGGTCTACTAAGATGTTAATTTCTTATAAACAATTACATATATCTCGAGAACGAGATATAATAGCACCGAACGGATTCCGGAATTTTGCATCACATTTAAACGCCATTCAGATTAGACAATAAAAATTTTGCAACAATTGCAAATTTATAAACAATTTCCAAATTTTGCAAATCTAAAGTGGGGAGAGTCTCCCGATGTCCCAGAACCAAAAACAGCGAATTAACAATTTTGCAACAATTTATAATTTTATAAACAAATTCGAAATTTGCGTTAGAACGGCCGGGAAGGCTCCGCAAATTGTGCCTGAAATGAATATCTCAAAATAGAAGTTTGTCAGGAGTTACAAATCGATTACTAAAAGTTAGAATAATTGTTGCTAAAATGATAAATATTTACTGGTCTATAGACAATCATTCTGGATGGAAAACCCCGCTTAGAAATATTTTTTCGTCGTGGCGTACGCGCAGGCAAACTACCTCCTTCGGCAGGGAAATATGACGATATTTCCGTCTCGTACGTAAACGAACTAGCCCCTCCCCCTGAGACAGCGTTCTTTCTGCCCCTTGGGATGTTGCACCAATCACAGACAACTGTGGTTCTACCTGCTAGCGATTGGTCAACGCGTCCCTCCCCCTGCCCTCCCCCAGGCCGAGGGGTGTCCAAGTTTGTCGGCGCGGTGTGGAAGATAGAATTTTGAACGACATTTTTTCTGAGGGAGAGGGTACGTTTCAAATAGTTGTAATTTTCCTTTTTATTTTGATCAGGACTGCCTTTTCCCGACACTCAACTCCCTAGATTCAGGAAGTCGTGCATTGCTTGGCGCCACCGATTCTATCGTTTCATACTCAGTTTTCAGGAGAGTTCTAACTGTGCGGTATTTTGTGTATGGGAAATCACCAATCTATCACAAACCATTAATACTTGAAAATTACCATGATGCACTCAATTCTTTCAATTATTATTCTATTAATTTTCATTGCTGCCTGGTGGGACCAACTGGCGAGAAGATATTAAATGGCGGGTTTGCGCAAATCTTTTTATCTAGGAACTCTAGCCCGACTACTTCAGGGCTACCATCTATAGGCGCTTGAGAGATAATTTGGTTCAACAATCGGTCTTATAATTGATCAATGTCATTATATAAGTTCGAAATAAATGCGAAATGAAGTTACATTATCTTGACGCGATTATTTCGCTGTTGATGTGCTCGGTTACGTCAGTACGAGATGCACAGTTTAATACATTTATATGCGCAGTTTGGAGGCAGTATGAATAAATTATCAGAGCTAATTGTAGGAGAAAATTATGTATCTGATGAAAATTAAATCTTAATCATTCATATTTATAAATAAATATAAAATAATCAATCAAGAAACAAATAACAATCATGATATAAATGAGTATAATGGAGCATAAAGATGCTTCAAAAGTCACCGAAGTACATAATGTATTGAGAATGTACCGCATACCAAAGCTTTAACTAAGGGACAAACGAGTAACCTTTCAAAGTAATGTGATTCATTTTTCTTTCTTCTCCAACAAAACTTTTAATATATTTGAAAATAAAACAAAGGATTTTACTCATATTTACGCCACTAAATTTAGACTGGGAAAAGCAAACTATTACGTGAGAAAGCTTGCTCCAAGCCAAAAGAAAAAGAGCATGAATCAAAGTGGCATTGACAACGATCTCGTGTGTCGCCCGCCGATTCCGCACGTGTTCGTCTCCTATAAAACCCTCGAGCGGAGCACTTACAAAGCAGGACACACCGCAACAAGCCCTGGAGGGATGAGGCGGAGAGTTGGGGTGGGGAGGGGTGGGGCCGGGCTAGGTGAGCAGGACGGTGCCGGGCAGGGTAGGCGGGGCGCGGTGGAGCGGGCGGGGCAGAGCGGGACAGGCTGGGCTGACAGGACAGGAGGAGGCGGGCGGCAAAGCCGGAGGCAGGCGGGGCGAGGAGGACTGGCGAGGCGGGGCTGGCGGAGAGGGGATGGCGGGGCGAGGCTGGCGGGCGAGGCTGGCGGGCGGGGCTGGCGGAGAGGGGGTGGCGGGGCGGGGCTGGTGGGGCGGGACTGGCGGGGTGGGGCTGGCGGGGAGGGTCTGGCGGGGCGAGGCTGGCGGGGCGGGGCTGGTGGGAGAGGGGGTGGCGGGGCGGGGCTGGTGGGGCGGGGCTGGCGGGGTGGGTCTTGGGAGGGTCTGGCGGGGCGGCAGAGGCTGGTGGGGCGGGGCTGGTGGGGGGCTGGCGGGGAGGGTCTGGCGGGGCGAGGCTGGCGGGGCGGGGCTGGCGGGGTGGGGCTGGCGGGGAGGGTCTGGCGGGGCGAGGCTGGCGGGGCGGGGCTGGTGGGGAGGGACTGGCGGGGCGGGACTGGCGGGGCGGGACTGGTGGGGCAGGGTGGGGCTGGCGGGGCGGGGCTGGCGGGGTGGGGCTGGCGGGGGACGGGGAGAGGGCGCGGAGGGGCGTGGAGGGGCGGGGATGGCCGGGTAGTGGCCAGGTGGGAAGGGGTTGGAAAGGGAGGGACAGGGAGGGGTGAGGCACGGGCCGCGTGGCTCAGAGGAGCCGAGGGGTTGCTGTCCGCTAATTGGGCGGTTTTTAGAGGCGCGTGCGGCATCCCCGACGCGGCTCTCTTCGCCGAATTTACGCGCAGCGGAGGTCACTTTTAATTAACCCCGGCGCTGTCCGCCGCACGGGCGCGCTCTCGCGGTGCCGCGGCGAACGAGTGGCCCCTGTCGCCGGACGACCCTCCTGCGGAAGCGCTTCCGGTGTGTACACTTCCGGTTGGAAGCGTACGTCAGTCACTGCTTGACAATCACGGGCTTCGTGTAGTTTCCTAGGACTCCCATATGGCTCGAAACCTGGTTTGTAATCCTATTGGAAGATTTAAATTCTTGTTTAGGAAGAAAAACGAATTGTTTTCAGGAGAGTAAGTAAACACGTCAGCTTGATTTTCAAGGAAATGTGCCATGGAGACGATCACAACATCCATTCTTTTTTATTATTGTTTACGCTTTGTCAAACAGTGCTTGGCTAACACAGAAATTTGGTCGTTCCCAAGGCAGTAGCATTGTTGCAAACCTGGGGAGACATTCTGTGGTAAGAATAAAATATTTATTTATATGTATAAACAAAATGTGTTATGAAAATTACTTCCTTGTTCACCACACGTTTCAAAATATTTAAACTTACATATCATAATAGACGAGTTGAGAATAATGAATAGCAATACGTATGTCGTCAAAATATTTGGTATGTGCGGGAAATTTAATGAAATTTGAAATATTTGAGAATTCAATGATAAAAATGGGAAAAGCATTCTAATGTTCACATTTTTAATATCTAATTTCTGTGATTGCTGTTGTTACTGTAATAATTTGATTATAATGCTGAAAAATATTGCTTACTCAACATTGACCTCTTTTTGCGCTAGAGTAGGGACAGGAAAGACGCAGTAGCTACTTGGCTGTCCGAGAGACGCCGCGGCCTATACGCAGGTGGCAAAGCTTCGGCCATCAGTCTGTGACCTGTGACCTTCCTCAGGGCGAAGCGAAAGCATTTCGCCCTGAAGAACGTCTTACACTGGCGGTCGAAACGTTGGCACTTGTACTTGCGACGCGGTGTCTTCCGGACAGTCAAGTTAGTTATTTTGTTAGTTAATGCCTTATTTTACGTGGAGAGACTCGGGTCATCGGGCCCACTTCCATTGGACCATGCAAAATTTGCTACGCTCCTTTCACCATCTAACGAAGAAAGAAAGGTATTTTGGGCGACGTAACACGCGATTTTAATTTATCTCAGAGGCTTCTTTTATGCTTGAGGATCTTTTACATGCAGTAAATCTACTACATGGAACAGCCGGCTTTACATCCCATCCAAAGGAAGGCGTGCGAAGAATTTTTTCGTCCTAAAAAATCCACGGCTTCGATCGGGTTTGAACCCGCGATCTTGGGTACAACAATTCGGTACGCTAACCGTTATACCACCGAATCCGCAAAGCGAGTAACTACTCATTCCATCCGCGGATGCCTACTCTCTCAGGAAGAACGCACATTACACGCAAGGTTTGGAACAGGTTTGCCTGCGTAGCAAAGCGGCGCTGCAGTACAGTTCGACCGGCTTTCCATCCTGCCGACCGCCGCTCGGGGTCCTAACTGACGAGCACTAGGAGTAATCCCGAGAAGGCTGTTGCCGCGGAAGCCGCTATTGTGAATTCGAAGCCACCGGAAGAACGGTGACGAGTCGTCTCTTGCCGTTGATCGCAATGCGCTCGACGCCAGCGCTACGGAAGGGCGTGGCGCTTCAAATGGATTCTGGAAATCCTGACGTCTTACGAAACAACTAAACTATCCTTTCCATCTTCAAGTTCGCAGTTCACGTTCACCAAGTAACCATGTAATGAAACTGACAGCGAGAAAATAGCGTTGAAACCATTCAACATCAGCAAAAATAGAAAATTGCAATGAACATAGTATCTGGAATGAGGACACGGACCTAGCACATCATTACGAGTAAAAATAAAACTAATTTATTTAAGTTCTTGCTATTAAAATTCCAGCTGTATTTTGCAAATATGAATGGGAATCAACATCTAAAATTCATAAAAAGTGGTATTTGAATATATATATCTAACAAAATGACTGATTGATTAATTTTTTGCGTAATTATTTCGATTTAAAATAATGCATAATAAAATAATGCAAATAAAATAATAGGTAGTAAAATTAAACAAACTAATTCAACAGAGAAGTGTCTGTGCTCATCCAGTGTCCAGTCAAGTCCAGTGAAGGATAGTTGCTGAGATTCACCGATGAGTACCGTATTAGTAATTTATTTCCTGTTTTTTTACTAGTACCCACTCTCAACGACATTGTCAGAATTTGTGACAGAGACCACAGGCGCGTTCATTCGAACGGGGTAATGTGTGCTCACTTGAGGAATTTCGGTGGCGGCAGGATGCACAATGAAGGAAGTGAACGTTAATGTTCACCATCACTCGACCAGAGGCGACCGGTTGCAGAAAGCGTTCGAGGATCTACACTCAGGTGGCAGAGAGACGGTCGGTCACAGGCGGTTGATTTTCCAACAAAATGCGTGGCTCTTGTAAGTAACCCTCACCTTGCTCTTGATTTCGATTGCCACTCTCGGTATCCTAATGCGAGATGTTCTCGCCGCCAGCGAAATGATTCCTACAGCATACTTACCTGAGCGTTAACGGTAAAATACGCCCAAATTTTTACCACCGCTCAACAAGAGACGACCATTGCAGAAAGCACTCAAGCAGCCGTTGCTAGGCGACAGGAAGCCGGTCGGCAGTGGGCGAACATTTTCTCGCAGAATGCAGAGCTCTAACAAGCACTCTTCTCATTACTCTTGATTTTGAAAACCGGTGTCGGGCATCCTAATAAGAGATTTCATTGCTGCCAGAGAATGGGTTTCCTTACACAGTTTATTTATCTGAGCGTCAACGGTCACCGCGCTCGATTGATCGCCAGCGCTCGACCTGAGGTGACCAGCTATATAAATCGTTCGAGCACCATTTCTAGGCGACAGACGCACGGTCGGATGCGGGCGGTTTCCGCAAAAAGCACTGCTCTAGTAAGCAGACCCGCGGGCTTTCGCGAAGAAAGAGAAGAGGCAACACGAGAACTAGCAGAAGTTTCTGAAGCTGCATCTAATGCTCTCGAGTGCTTCTATCTCTTGAAACCGGAAGCGGTAGTCCAGTGCATCAACTGATGTCACTGCAGCGCCTCTGACCGGGAGGTCCTAGGTTCCCACTCCCCACGGCGGCAGGATTTTCGACACTAGCTTTCCAGCTAGGTCGAATTCAGTCGCTGTCTGGAGGAGGATTCTAGCGGCCGGCTGCTCTTATCGGTAGTTTTCCGTGGTTTCTACGATCAACACCAGGCGCATGCCGGAGCAGTACCCTATCAAACGGGCCACGGACCGCGCGCGATCTGTCCTTCCCATTCATTGTCCTATCCTGTCCACTTACACACACACTTACACTAACATGCACTACACTACCACATATCCCGGGAGACCGGTGGGGAGCTTAGAGCTTGTCTCGGCTGGGGCGGTGCCCCGCTGGTTGGAGAGTCCTGGTTAGGGGGAAATCCCACTAGCGGATGGTAGGTCGGCGCCGGATCTCACCATCCAGCGGGGGAAGATCACCGCCATCTCCCGAGAAAAAACATGCACTACACTAACGGGACTAATGACCAGAGCAGTTGACGCGCCCGGAATCATGAATAAATCAACCCATCAATTCTATCTCTTGAACCTTCAAATGAAGGTTACGGAAGCTAAACAGCGATCTTTTACTTCCATGTGTGAAGAGTAGTATTTTCACCACACATACAAGCACCTGTCAAACCTTCGATTGTAAATAAAAATAATAATCCTAATGATTAGTGTAATTATGAATTATAAGATAATTTTGATCCATGAAGGGGAGCTATTCATCATAAAATTTTAATTCCTACATATGAACGGGAAGGGTTAGACCACTTTGCAAAGCTGATATCATTCCAATCAGAGCGAGCAAATACTATCACTTTATGGTAATTTTAAAATTAATTTTTTAAGAAATGTAAGAGGAGACAATGTTGGACATGAAATTTTGTGTATTCCCTACTAAGTACTATAATTATTGATTTCCAATTAAAAGTAATACATTTTTGGTGAGTTAGACAGCTAAAAGGTAAATTATATTTTACGCATTGTGGTAAGTTTTTCTTAGTTTTCGGACAGTTTTCATGTTCATTTAAGACTTTAGAAAACATGATAATCTATATTTCAGTGCACTTACATTTGCGAAAAATACGTTTTCTTAACTCAGAGGAATGAAATTTTACTACAGAAGTGGCCCAGTTGTTCATAATTTGAAATGATTTTTGCTTAAGAAAATCATTGCTCCAAATGTAGAAGAACTCGTGATTGAAATAGCCATAAATTCAGTTTACTTTATAATTTATTTATGGCAAGTTTTAATTAGAATTAATCGATATTTTATTTAATAAGTGCTTTTAATATTTATTTGTTAAAATGTTTTCTCTATGTATGTGTTGGTGATACAATTTAAATGTGGTAGGTATTGAAACAAACTCTCTAATTTGTTTTTTAAATTTAATATCTCCTCTGCCCTTCTAATATTATTAAATATTATTTCAACGTAACCCGTTCCAAATTTATATAAGAATATGGGCGTCAGGAAAAGATTACGTTAATTATCTTATTAAAATTAATCTTCAATTGCTATTTCCAATAAATTAATATCCGGCTAACTGGGTCGATGGGTCTTATAAGAAATAATCGCTATTGCCTACTAATAGCCGATTATTCGATCTGCCAACAGTACAGAGTGGCCGAGGAATCTGAAAAGCAAATATACATTTCTCGCTACTCATTTGCTGGAATTGGCTAAATGAAAATCATCTTTTCTATTCACAGAAACATGTAAGTTTATTCAATGTCTATGAAAATTTAACAATACGAAACGTACTTTCGGTCATGACCAGTTTCAAACCTTACACTGCAGCACCCGTCTTCGCGCGCTCTTGGCCGATGTCGCCACGTAGAACCATTTTCATTTCTTTGCGGTGTCGATGGCTCCAGGTCCAAATACCATCTTCTTTTTCCTCCGTTCTGACACAAGTGTACTCAAGTCACTGATCCTCACCGCTTCATAAGTTGATAAGTCCCGATTAATTTGCCTTTTAAAAGTTCTCAGTTCTTTTTTTATATTAAAGTTCAGCAAAGTATTATCTGCTTCAAATACTCCCAGTCCTGTTTCCGACAAATTCACCTTAGTTCTCAGTTTAAATTCTAGCTGCTGCACTAGAAATATTTTCAAGTTACAATTTCCGCACATTACATCAATATTCAAAATCCGACAGCCATACGATCCAAAGTAGGCGTTCACAATTCCCAAACTGCCAACATGAATTATCTACACACGATCCACACAGCACCACGGCATAAGTCGGAATGCATCCATATTCTTCTCTTTCAGCCCTTCAAAACTCGGTCTATACTTTCTACTGTTTCTTGTCAGAAAAATTCGACCCACTTCCGTCGAAATACATTGTCTTTCCATGCCTAGCCACTCCCTAAATTATTTACAAATTCAACTAACCACGCCCCAGACTGTCATTGCTTTCTCGGCCAATCCCCAAACAGTTTACTTTATCAACTAGCCGCGCCCCGTGGTTCAAAGCAATGAAGTTTGTGGACTTTGACAACAACTCGTCTACCGTTGCTAGGCCGCCATATTTACAGATGTCTATCCTTACCATTCACCCTGTTTACAATAAATGTCACGCAATACAATCTCCCACATATTGGTATGTCACAGTATCAATTTAATAAATTTAAAATAAAAACTTCATTTATTTTACCTTCTGTTTTTTCTCCTTCTTTTATCGAAATTCCTGGTTATAAAGTACAAAATATAAGACAAAAAAGCATTGTTTCTATAATTTATGACACTTATGATAATAAAAATCCCTTCACTATATATAATATTGCAAGAAAACGATGTTTTGTTCCATTTATAAACTTTCATCATCAGAAAAAGCCGGAAATATATTATTGCTACCTAGGGAACTACATCTCAGGAAGTCATTACCCATATTTAATGCAAACCTGTAGAATTTTTTAGATGATGCCACGAAGAAATTCAGCAATTTTTCGTGCATGTGCAAGGCATATGCTCAGGCGCACAATGCAATCCGCAATTCATGTTGTGCTGAAACCTTTGTCATCAGCATAACTCAAAATTGACACGCCATCAGGTCATAAAACCTGGTTTAGTATCCTTGTTTTGGAAACTACTCTGTTTTAAGCCATATTCTACAAAAACATGCTACCGTTTCGGCCCTTCTTTCATTATATTTTATATATAATAGTTCTTCTAGGATATCGTGATCAACCACTCCTTAACTTAACCAAAAATCTGTAGAATCTCCAAATATATGTAAAATTATATTGATTCATTGATATTATTAGTAATTTATCGCTCGAGTGAAAGTGTTTCTCTTTGTTATTATTTTCCAAATCATGTGTGTGTAAATGGCATAATATTGTGAGTGTATTTGTTTTGTTTAAAGGTTAATGAGTCGTCATGCGTGTAAATTATTGAAACATTTAGGAAATATTTGTTTTATACTAGATTAATATGTTCCAATACGCTTCGATCGAATATTTCCCACAATCGAGTTACAGGCAATCTTGCTTCCCTCAATTTCTGCGTTCCTAGTTAGGAAGTCAATTTCACGGTGTAGATAGACTGATTTTATCTCACAATAACCCGCTAGTAAATTGTTCAAGGACCGTTGTTTCCAAATTGTCGAACGAAATTGTCTCAACTTAGATGAAATAGACGTTCGCCGCAAACATTAACTTTTATCCGCCAAACTTCCACATCACGGGTCGGATTTTGAGGCTGTGAAGATCCATCTAGTAGTCTGCAAAAACAATGTTGGCACATTTCCTTAGAATAAAAATATTCAACTCTATTTGAGCTTGCCTAATCGGCAAAATACTCCAAGACAAAGATTTTACCCAATAATATATATCGTAAAATAATACAACATTCGGACTTGTGATTCGCCGTTTCCTATGATACCCAATATTTGAAAGATAGACTAGCCTACATTCGAAAAATCTTACTAAAGTTTTCAGAGAACACACCCTAGATTATTTTGTTGCAAAACCTATGAAATGTAAATAAGAGTGATCTTGGCTGTCCGGGTGACGCCGCGTCGAAGGCTGTGTTGTCGACGTTTCGTCAATCTTTTTCGTGGTCTTCCTCAGGGCTGGTACGACTTCGCTATGAAATGTACTTTTTCCAGGCCATGTATATATCGTTGAACAATGCACCCAAATTATATATTGAATTCGGGGTTTATTTGGATCGCTTTTTAACTCTTGGTTATTAGTATACATCGGATGTTTAGGGAAAAGCCTATTGTTTTCTAAAGAACTTATTCAATGGCTGATAATATATGTCCACGAATCATGACAAATGATGACATATGACGAAGTTTTATAATGCTTATTTTGGCTTATTTTAGCATAAATGCCTATTTTTTGTATAAATACCTCTTTTAGGACTTTTTTGCCTTTTATTCATTATATTTATATACAATGCTAAGATATCGGAAAATCGGCCATGGTCCAACGTTGGTTGGTCCATGGTCCAACGGCCATGGTCCAACCATTCATTACCAAGTTTTCAATTCACGTCTTGAAATTTAAAATTACGAGAGAATTCCTGAAAGTATACCAACTGATTTTTCTTCATTTGCCTATTTCATAAATACCAGCCATGATCTGCGAACATGGACGATACACCGAGGAAACCGAAATTTTAAGTGGAAATAAATATAAATTCCCAGAAGATTTCAGTGGTGCTAATGCTGGATTGCTAAAATATATGCCAGTCACATCGTTCAGATATCCTTCTGCGCATTCAAACTGATTTTGTCTCCCAGTCATCGCAAATTTGAAATAGTGATCCTTGAAAAGTTACTGGTAATATGTAAATATTACCGGTTAATGGAAAATATTAAGAATAAAATGTAGAAGAATTGTAAATATGTAAATTTAGTTTTACATTAAAATATACGAACTGGTTTTGTGCATTTAAGTTTACAAAATAATATAGACAAAAAATAAAATTTCTTCTTTTTATTGTGTATGTAACTTATGACAGTGTCTTTTTCTCTCCTTATTCTTGACTTTTTCAGCGCCTTTTTAGGCGCCTAAAAGACGATTTTTTAGGGCCTAAACATTTGATGTCTAGTCATTAGCGACCAATAATGATTGTTTGAACTGTAGGGAAAACTGTAGAAAGAACACGTAAGGCACCACAAACACACACAAACATCCGCGTCCGAGGTGTATTCGAAACCGCGGCCCAGTCATATTTGGAAATTCAGCCTTAGGGACCTCGGTTATCCAGGCCAGCTGAATTTAGGTTGTTTGTCATGTGAGTTTGAAAGCGTGCAGGCTATAACTGGCTTCCTAGCTTAAAAAGTGATGTTACACGCTTTTGAGGAAAAGATTAAAATTTTAGTGAAACGTGTCCTCCTGATAACACATGAAGAAAAACTAGTTAGCAAAATAAGATTTCTGAAGGCTTAACAAAAATGGCAATAGTTGAAAAAGTTTGTAAAGAAGAGGTAAATTGAAAACAAAATTAAGGGTCTGTTAACGTTTATGCAGTTAGGTCTATGTGTAATTGACGTAAATGAAGGTTTACAAGGTACTACAAGTTTCACATTCGAAACATATTTATGCAGTACAGTTTAAAATCCTTGTTAAGTTTATTTGATACTTTTGAAATAGGGTAATTCAAACAATCAAAAGAAACCATATAATCTTTAAAAATAGAGAAATCTTAATTAGGTCGAGTTTTCTAGCGTATTTAATACTTGAAGTTCCATACAAAAGCAAGAACAATGCATTTATTGTTCAGAACAATGCCAATATTCAAATTGATGTCATTCTTTATAAGACAGGGTAGTACGCAATACACTAGTGCAAGTTTTGAAGAGTCAATGTTATTGTATATCATTTTTCAGTAGCAGTACTTATTTTTAATAAGATCTTAGTAGCCACCGTGAGGCTGCTCTCCAACAAGTAGGTTGCGACAGCACTCGACCCCGAAGTCCTCTGTGATTGGTCTGGCCCACGAGGGGATGGCAAAAAAATCATCCATGTTTTCAAAACTTGGATGTTTTCCACCGCAAACATCGATGTATTAACATCGATATTTTGTTTTCAATGATTTCTTCACATCGATATTTTGTTGCAAAAACATTCAAGTTTTTCTTATTATGTTTATTTTTTTTTAAATAAAGGGGTTTAAGAACTTTGTAGAGTAGCAGCAATCCAGAGCAATACCGTTGTTTTGCGTCATCCTCTTTGTCACGCTGCACATTTTGCCTGAGCAATCTGAGAAAGTTTGGGAGCTGCTCGTGTTATTCATGTTACGTATGTTATCGCCAGACATGTCATTGCCTAACTCGACAGCGAAATACGAAATCGATAGAAAAACACGATGCTCTTTATTATTAATTTTATTCTTTACATTCGATAATAATTGTTACCAACTTCTAACATGCTGTTAAGCAAACAATAAAATATATCCCTTTTACGTACTGTAATAAAAATGGATAGGAAAATAGCATGTTTATTAGACATATATATTATAATTAAAACATCGATGTTTTCTCGTCGATGTTTTCATCGACATCAAAAACCCTGTAGCAATGTATCGAAACATCGATGTATCGATGTTTTGGTAAAATTTGTCATCACTAGGCCCACGCACGCGGCCTGGGTGCCGCTGGAAGGGGTTTCCGGACGAACGAATGGTGGTGACCGCAGCGAGATGAGCAATGAGTCTGTGTGCATGCATATGTATGCCATTCCACTTACGTTGAGTGTGCAAGGCTAGAGGACGAGATCGATATTGAAGTTTGTGAATTTAATAGGTCGAAAAAAATCCCAGAGTGAATTTGTATGATAAACCGTCCGGTCTCCCGGAATATGTGGTAGTGTAGTGCATGTTAGTGTGTGTTTGTGTTAAGGGAGATAATAGGACAATGAAGAGGAAGGACAGATAGCGCGCGGTCCATGGCCCGTTTGGTAGGGTACTGCTCTGGCATTTGCCTGGTGTTGATCGGAGAAACCAAGGAAAACTACCGATCAGAGCAGCCGGCGGCTAGAATTCTCCTCCAGACAGCGACTGAATTCGGCCTAGCTGAAAAGCTAGTGTCGAAAATCCTGCCGCCTTCAGGACTCAAACCTAGGACCTCCCGGTCAGAGGCGCTGCAGTTACATCAGTTGATGCACTGGGCTACCGCTGCCGGTGCACGCAATTATTCATTGAATCACCTTACCTCTACTGACTATACCCGATCGAGATTGTAAGACCTGTTTCGGCGCGGAGTTCCCCACAAGTTGGTAAAGTTTCCTTCGGGGAGAGCAAAGCTTTGCGAGGGCGCCCGCCAGATGTGCCCAACTCTTCTTACATTCAGCGGAGTCGGGGAGGGCATAGGGGGGGATTGTGCAGGGGAAGGGGGAACCCCCTCCCCCGCTGCGCCTGGTTATGATAATGTTCATCACGGTCTTTTTGCAGCGGCTCCCGCCTAACCCGCGTCGCTATACATCATCCGGTTATTAATGGCGGGCAGCCCACGAAAAAGCCACAGAGATTCTTTTCTTGCGACGCATCTCCACGCAGCATGGCGTGGAGATGCGAGTCGCGTGTGGGGTTGTGGGCGGCGGCGTGGACGGCGCCGTCTGCGAGCGCCGTCTCCTCCGTCCACACCCCGTCCCCACCCCCAAGTTCCTCCCCAGTCGCCGTCCAAACCGCGTGCTGTAGCCAACAGCCGCCCTTTCGAAAAACTCTCCCCTCGCGGAGAACATTTCAATTAAAAAGGAGTAGCTCTAAATCATATGCCTTATGTTCTGTCCTCGTTTGGTCATCATCCCTAATGTTGGTTCAAAAGGAAAGGGTTGTGTAGCCACATGTGTTCTTCCTCCGCACAAAGACGCTCAAACTTTTGATTCAGATTTGCTGCAAAAGAAATGATTGCTGTTCCGAGCAATGAAGTGTCTTAAGACATCGCATCAATTAGTAAATTAAAGTACATGAACCCTTAAGTAATGAACTAAAATTTACTTTCACACAAACAATTGCGCAATAGGATTTTCAGTGTTTCATAATGACAAGAATACCAGTAAAGCCTGCCTTGAT
Organism: Teleogryllus occipitalis; assembly: GCA_011170035.1. Lineage (NCBI taxonomy): Eukaryota > Metazoa > Arthropoda > Insecta > Orthoptera > Gryllidae > Teleogryllus > Teleogryllus occipitalis. Next base: position 50,796 of record BLKR01006010.1, on the reverse strand, counting down.
CTAATTAGTGAGTACACTTGTCAATACTGATGTTTGAATTTCTATAAGTGACTAGTATTGCTGATCTTAAGACTGAAGATATGTTTAATGTAAATATACCCAAAAATATTAGTGTTCGAAAGTTGAGTTTCCCAGATTAAAATTGTTGTATTGATATCACAAATGTGGAGTTATCTTCGAGATCAAATCTTAAACCGAGTTAACTCATCGTAGATCGAGTCTAGTCGCGTCACATTGTGCACAGGTCGAGAATGACCGTGAGGCTCACTTGCAAATTGAACTAAAAAAGAGGTATTAAATAACGAAGTAATCATAACTTTTTCATTTCATTATTACGCAGTATGTCTGGCTCAATATATTAGCTGTGTATTTGTTACCTTTTTTAATATAATTTTCAATTACCTTATACTTTTTCTTCTTCATTACACGCATGTTAGAAAATTTTTATAGAACTACGTGCGGGTTGAAAACATGATTAACACAAATTCATGACTTTAAAAATGAACTAGCTGACCCGGCGAACTCTGTTCCGCCTTAACAGCTGGTCCCATCTTTTTCTCGCGTCGCACTCACTGAGAAACTGTACTATCCTTGTTGCACTCGTGATAATAAAGCAATTGCAGATTTGTGTTTTTCTCTCAAACAAAGAAGAATTTCAAAAAAACGCTTGAAATATTAAATAATTAAACAAATCTATTACGTAGCAGAGCGTTTTTTTGAATTGATTTTTGTTTAAGAGAGAAATACAAAGCTGTAATCATAGGGACCGGCTGTTAAAGGCAATAAATAAGCAGATTTTGGAATTTATTAAGTTAAATTGTTTATTAGAAAATACAAATAAAAAAATTAAATAGATTAATCATTCATTATTGTTCCTGTATTTTAGTGCATAGGTTGCACTCTTCAGTTAAGTACCTTGTGATACACGACATTTTTTGTTTTATTATCAGGCGCAAATACAAACAACGCAGATGATCTTCCGACCCGTGAACATGCCACATACAATTGACCATGGAAAAAACATGGATATTCTAGATTCAAACCACAAACTTTCAAGGATTGTTGATGGTCATGGCGAATGCAAGACGGTTCGGAAATTGAAGTCTTTTAAATTGAAACGTCATATCGCTATCATTATCGCCTTCTGTTATCAGTGCGGCGTTACAACAACAACAATGACAACAATGTTGGGTTACAACAGGCAACAATGACCGCTAACATGCGAAATCACGCGAAAACGTGCAAAAACGTGCGAAAACGTGCGAAAACGTGCAAAAACGTGCGTTCTCACACAGGAACGCTGTCGAACGGGATAAACAGTATCCTATGTCCGTCTCCTGGCTCGAAGCTTCCTGCTCACCAATTTTCAGCCAAATCGGTACAGCCATTCTTGAGTTATAAATAGTGTAACTAACACGACTTTCTTTTATATATATACTAGCTGACCCGGCGAACTTTGTTCCGCCGTAACAGCCGGTCCCATCTTTTTCTCGCGTCGCACTCACTGTGAGAAACTGTACAATCCTTGTTGCACCCGTGATAATAAAGCAATTGCAGATTTGTTTTTCTCTCAAACAAAGAAGAATTAAAAAACGCTCTGATATTAAATAGATAATTAAAAAATCTATTTCTTAGAAGAGCGTTTTTTTGGGAATTGATTTTTGTTTAAGAGAGAAATACAAAGCTGTAATCATAGAGACCGGCTGTTTAAGGCAATAAATAAGCAGATTTTGGAATTTATTAAGTTAAATTGTTTATTAGAAAATACAAATAAAAAAATTAAGTAGATTAATCATTCATTATTGTTCCTGTATTTTGGTGCATAGGTTGCACTCTTCAGTTAAGTACCTTCACGCGAAAACGTGCGAAATCACGCGAAAACGTGTGAAAACGTGCGAAAACGTGCGTTCTCACACAGGAACGCTGTCGAACGGGATAAAGAGTATCCTATGTCCGTCTCCTGGCTCTAAGCTTCCTGCTCACCAATTTTCAGCCAAATCGGTACAGCCGTTCTTGAGTTATAAATAGTGTAACTAACACGACTTTCTTTTATATATATACTAGCTGACCCGGCGAACTCTGTTCCGCCTTAACAGCCGGTCCCATCTTTTCTCGCGTCGCACTCACTGTGAGAAACTGTACTATCCTTGTTGCACTCGTGATAATAAAGCTATTGCAGATTTGTGTTTTTCTCTCAAACAAAGAAGAATTTCAAAAAAATTGATATTAAATAGATAATTAAAAAATCTATTACGTACCAGAGCGTTTTTTGAATTGATTTTTGTTTAAGAGAGAAATACAAAGCTGTAATCATAGGGACCGGCTGTTAAAGGCAATAAATAAGCAGATTTTGGAATTTATTAAGTTAAATTGTTTATTAGAAAATACAAATAAAAAAAATTAAGTAGATTAATCATTCATTATTGTTCCTGTATTTTGGTGCATAGGTTGCACTCTTCAGTTAAGTACCTTCACGCGAAAACATGCGAAAACATGCGAAATCACGCGAAAACGTGTGAAAACGTGCGTTCTCACACAGGAACGCTGTCGAACAGGATAAACAATATCCTATGTCCGTCTTCTGGCTCTAAGCTTCCTGCTCAACAATTTTCAGCCAAATCGGTACAGCCGTTCTTGAGTTATAAATAGTGTAACTAACACGACTTTCTTTTATATATATATATATATATATATATATATATATATATATATATATATATATATATATATATATATAGATTAAAAGCACTATAAGAATCAGACTGTTAGACAAGAATCAGTCTTATTCTGGTTGACAAGAAATTTACCAATAAGCCACAAGTTTTAAAAACACATCCATCCTAGTGTATATAAAAATTTAAATTAATATATTTAAAATGATTGACCGTAAGCCATAAAATTATTTACTTTTTCAGTTAACATACAACTATTATATTATTCGTTTACCCATTGTATAATCCAAATAATTCTGCAGAATACTATCGTGTGATTGCGATTTTTGAACAGAATGTAATTACATAATATTTTGTTTACAAGATGAAATAATTAATTATAAATGTTTTCTGGAATTTCTTGGTTTTCATGTTTTCTCCATTGGCTGTCACTTTTTCTTTTTCGTTTTAACTCTCTCCAACGATTTCTCATTCGAGCAGATTTCTCAAATGATTCGATCTTTTTCTATATTTCACCGTGCTGTCACATTTTTTTCGTTTTTATATGTATTGAAGCTAACCATTCAGATTATTGAATTTTCCTCGTGCTGTTTCTCTGTTTACAAAATTAAATAGTATTTAAAACGCAGATGGTCGTGAAAAATTTCATGTGAATTCCAGAGTAGTACTCTTACAAGTACGGCACGGAGCGCGCGCAATCTTTCCTTCCTCATCCTTGTTGCCGCCTCTCTCCTTATTCACACACACACACACACTTACATGCACTGTACTACCACACATGACGGTAGTCAGACCGGGAGCGGTAGCTCAGTGCATCAACGGATGTCACTGCAGTGTGTCTGGCTGGGAGGTTCTAGGTTCGAGCCCCGACACAGCAGAATTTTCGACACTAGCTTTTGAGTTAGGTCGAATTCTGTCGCTGTCTGGAGAAGAATTCTAGCGGCCGGCTGTTCTGATCGGTAGTTTTCCGTGATTTCTCCCATCAACATCAGGCGAATGCCGAAGCAATACCCTACCAAACAGGCCACGGACCGCGCCCGATCCTTCCTTCCTCTTCCTTGTTCTATCCTCTCCCCTTACACACACACTTACACTAACATGTACTACACTACCACGCATTTTGGGAGACCGGTTGGGAGCTTAGAGCTTGTCCCGGCTGGGGCGGTGCTCTGGGGGAAAAGATAGAGAAATGCCCCTCAAGCCGACGTGTAGGTTGGCGTCGAATCTCACCCTACAGAAAATGATGAACATCACCACGATCCGGGATGAAACATTCACTCTGCAAATGGGGCTAATGAGCGTATCAGTTGGAGTGCCTGAAACATCAGTAACTCAATCGATGAGGAAAACTGACTTGTATATGCGTACGTTGTGCTTGTACATGTGTCTCAGACGTTCTTACAATGATTGATCTGAAGTGGGACAGAACTTGCGTGAAAGCCCTTTGGCGTCCCTTGGTCATTGTTATTATGGGCGAATAAATTTAACCCAGTATTCGGTGATCAATAATAGTTGGCTGTATTCTGGAATAAAAGAAAAGCAATATTTGTGCATTCACTTTAATATTAAATGTATATTTCAAACACTTTCTATTTGTTTAATCTTTACTCATTGTGACACAAAACTTTCCGTTGTTAATTATATAAATCACGTACTGCTAATTTAGGATGAATAGAAGTGGCAAATAACTAAAAAGTCTTCAACACAACCGTCACAATGTTCAAGAAATAATACTATTAATTATTATTGATTCGTAGCAATATATTTTCTTTTAAAATATTTTGTTTTAAAAGAATGTTAGGTTATAACATTTACAAAATATTGTATTTACTCTAAAGTTTTCATGAGACTTCTCAACGGAGATCTTTCTTTGCATCCATTTTTTTGCTGTCACAAATGTCATAACATTACAGATTTCTCAGTCAACGGATTTCCAACGCAATATTTTATGCCTTTAACTTGCACCTTCACGCACAGGGGGTTTAGAATGAATGTATGTTTTCAAGACACTTAACATTAATGCTTCGCACACATCATTCATAAGCCCCAGGGAAATACTGCTAAAACGTAGCATTTTACCATAATGGCTTCATCGCGATTAAACTTATAGCTCTAGGGACTTCAGTTTTTCAATACCTGCAACATCAATGTCTTCGAAATGTTACAAATTCCCGAGAGTAAATATTTTCAATTCTGAGTGAGAATGTGTTCTAAATTTTTTATTCTAACCTTAATATTAGCTTTTTTATTATTTGGTACTTAGTATAATTTGAAATATATTTCAAATTGATATATCATATGAATTGATGGCTCTGATGTTAGAAAGATATATTGCAATAAACCCAATTCTCGGAGTTAAATGATTTCGGCGTTGATACTACATAAAGGCTCTTCTCCACTCATATACTGAGTGGAAGCTAGCGTGACGTAATAAATTATGCGTCATCTGCAGAAAAAGCCAGATGCAATACGATCACCTCATTTACTTTGACGCATACGAACGAACTTGAAATTCATTAGCCGCGCCCATAATTTCAAAACTAATCACAAACTATGTTCAAATGATACCTGGCAGAAGACGAACTACCGGGCGGAGAATCCTTAAATTAGAATCAATGAATATCTGACAGAGTTCAACGAAGGCAGGTCTTAAAGAGACACGCACGTGTCTAGTCTACAGTTCTAGCTTCTCACAGTGGACCGAATTTGAACGCCAAAACTCACACAGCAATGTAAGATTGTTGTGAGTACAAGGAAGCGTTTAAACGTCGAAGAAATAATATAGTACAACCAAAACAAATAAACTAGTTTAATCGCAAAATAAGTTCTTGGTATTTTGTAAACAATCTTGACAGATATTAACATTTATTTAACTGAGGAGATATTCGCATGTCTATGAGGACAATTTCTTAAGCTAAGGTACATTTCTGATGACATGTTTTCTTTCTGCCTAAATCTTTTTATGGAGTTTCATGAAAACATATTTTTCTTTAAAACCCACTTTAATAAATGTCTGTATATCTGTATTCCATTGGTGTCACACTGCATTTCCAAGTAGCAGTGCTTTATTGCATGTGATATTGTTCCCTCTCTCGAATAGTAAATAGTTAATTATTGTACATTTTAGAGCACGTATTGCCATTCCATAAATTTGCCATTTTAGAGTACTTATTACCATCCAATGAACATCTTGTTACTTAGCGAAAAAATACTTAATATTTTTAGTGAATGAACAGTTGCTCACATATGATACATTTGTAATATAATTATTAACGTAATAATTTAAAAAGGAGCATTAGTTTTTATTTTAAACATATCGTCGTTTTTTCCCGCGGCATTACAATACTTTCTCTGTGTTACGTAAATAGTAAGTGATAAAGTAAAAAAGTAGGTTTTTTAGGAAATAAGTATTTCACAAAAGCAATTTCGAATTTCATCATTTCGTACCACTGTGCGACTATCTGTAGAAATCCTCTTGCACGCGCCTCGCGTCTCAGGACGTGCTGCTGTTATGCTCGCTAATTGGAGTCGCTGAAATAACCTGCTCGTTCAAGACACTTCTTGCACCGGATGGAACCGTCGCTCAAGATGTGCACCGTTCTTTGATACGAAGGAGGCGCACCCACCGCTGCCTGGCTCTCATCCTTGGATGTTATTCCTGACCCTGTTTCCACTCCATCTCCCTCTGCTTGTTTTGTGCCGAATTATAGATCCACGTCGCTTTGCCAGACTCCTCTTGTGCCTCTGAATGTAGTTCTTGACGTTTGCAACAATAAACTGCGCGCAATTCAGCGTGACTTTCTGGTTATTTTATTCTGCGAGACCCCTTCACGGTACATTACCCTCCCATTATCTTCTATCGTTACCCGAAACTGATTCCGTGAAGCGTTCTGTGCTTCGTCCGACAAACACGAATCTCACATGTTCATGAAGAAGAGATGGGAAAATGCGCAGGGAATTCAAAATTCATAATTTATTGCTTATTTATCCTTGAAAATCGATTTTATTACATGGGAGTTTTTTTGTTTTTTTCTCCCTTTCAAAATTCAAAACTTAAGTAGTATATGATTTAGTGTAGGGATCACAGAATTTTGAAAATGTGCACACAATTCACTTTTCCCCATAGCCCGTCATACGCAGTTTTTAACTGTTTTTTGAGGTAAATAAATAAATAAATAAATGAATACGTATTATTCAAATTTTGAACTTACAAATTCATTGTTTGAATTTACGCATTTTAATACTGATTGTTCTTTTTTCAATGAACTTATTTTTACTCTGTAGCTTCCTAGCGATATCTTTATGTATAAAATCAGTTTTGCGATCACACATTTGTAGCAACAAATTGTACCCTCGTGAGAGCCGGAAATTCATCGTCTCTCATTTTTTGTCCTACAACTCTCATGAATATAAATACCCATGGTTTTGATTATTGACACCATGAACTTATTTATTCAACCACGTTCCCTTTTTATCCTTCTTCAGTTAAAAATGTTACAGTATAATGTACTAAAAATTTGAAATACTTTCGGGATCGAATCCATTGTTTATTTTCGTCGACGCATTCCTGATCACCATGTGATCTACGACCGCGGCTATCGAGAAAGACCGGATGGGGTACTTGCTTTAAATAATTTAATTAAATTAAAAATTTAAATAATTTAATTAAAGTATCATTGCACCGATACATAGATTTCTTCTTATCGAGAGAAACCGTTATCTCATAGTACTTTTTATTATAAGCAGATTATAGGAATTTTTAAACAGCTACAATGTAAATGCATAAATGTACATCGTATTGTAGTATCAAAACAGTAGCGTGAATTTTAATCTTTATTATTTATTATATTATTTTATTTGTTTTTTACTATTTTTTAAATATATAAATATACTTTTGTCAGGGAAAGTCTTATCAAAAGGAAAAATAGATAATACAGTCCTTAGGTTGGAAATCACACGTAATATTATGAAGAGGCGAGTTGAATGTGGCTAGATTGTGTCGGAAGCTTGTAATCATATGAAGTAACAACTGAAGTGAGGAGTCAATCAGAATGTAGATAAACATAATGCATGGGAGATTTAGAATCTTAAAACAGAGCAGGAAGATCTCAGACGCGGTAGAATAGCCGAGACGCGGGGCAGTACACTTAGAGTCCTGAAAGGATATAAAATTTATATTTGAATGATGTTGAAAAACTGAAATTGAAGTATGTTAATAACTTATAAATTTCCGCGATCGAATTTACTGAACAATAAAACAGACTGATCTGGAATTATTATATTAAAAACAATCTGACGGCAACGCCAAAATTGGATGATCCAAGTACCGAAAGGGAACTTCGAAATAATGCAATGTAAGAAAACAAAATATTTATTATCAAAACAAAAGTTCTTGATATGGTCAAGGTTATTCCAAAAATAATATTACAAAGTTATGCAAGATACGTCAAAATTATTTATGCCTAATACTTTTATTAATATTAAAGAAAAAATCTTTAACACATCTGTATGTCACTTACATTCTTTAAAAACGAAGAAATTATAGTAATATATCAAATCTTAAAGAAAAGTATAAACGTATATAAATATTATACCTTTTTTTATTTTCCATTAAGATTTTATTTCTGAAAGTTCTTTGGTTCTAAATGATGTAACAAAAATTAAAATGTTTCGAAGACTATGATTTCACACAGCCATCTCTATTTTGCGTTTAAATGAGATTCAAATAATGATTGAAACGTCATAAGTTCATTACATGTAAAAATATTACAAAAATTCAAATCTATAATGAATAGGTCATTCTTTATAATTATTTCATTGGCAATAAAAATACTTGTATCATAGTATTGCCTGAGAGTAAGATTAGTCATCCGCTGATAATTCATTTAGGGTATTAGAGAATTAAATGGGTTTTGAAACCTGGAAATCACTTATTTTGTTTTTGATGGACTTTTTTATCAAACTATGATGCAATTAATCACAAATGTTGGTTTATAATTTGAGTTACTACAGCGCCTTTGCCTGTAAATAAAAAATCAGGAATATTCAATCGAAAACTAAACATTAGGAATAAATTTTGGAAATATTATTTGTCGTATTTTAAGTCATAAATAATACAGTTTCTGCTTAATGTTAATAATATTACTGCAAACCATTAGAGTTAGTACTATTACTGCTTTATGAAGAAACATCGGCCTTCATTTCTCATAAAGTAATAGATTTTCATAAAATAGAATTATATACGAGAGAAAATCGATATTTTTCTCATATAAAGAAATAGAAATTAATATTAAAAAAATGAACACATGTGTAGAATATTATTAGTTATACCAATTTATTACTTTTTGAAAACTGTCAAAAATATCAATAATATTACAATATAAGCGGTGGACCTTGGAGTCGTCCTTGTTAACGCACGGGACTATTTATAACTTAGCATTGGCAGGATTAAACAAGTATAACCCTAAGAAGTGAATTGATTTTCGTAGTCACTGTAAATGCCTTAAGTTGCCTCCCGCGTGCGCTATCCTCAGCGCGACACCCCTCATTCCTCGCCAGGGCCACCTCAGTCCTCCCCTGACGCGCAAACGAGCAAACTTGGCTCGTACGTCAAGCCGCCTCAGGCGATGCACTGTTCCCGGCCTCGCAGTACATTAAAGAAGGCTCATGAAAATGAATGAACATGTAAAACACTTGTTGGTTATTCTGGTGAATGCACAATTTCATTTAGTGGTATTTCATTTGTTATACCTTAGACAGTAAGTGAGTGTTGAGAAAAATCGAATATTCCTCTAATAAATATTCAGTTCATTCCTCTAATAAATTCCCGCCTGAGATATGGCATAGTATTCTGGGGAAATACATCTTAGAGCTCCCAGACGTTTAGATTACAAAAACGAATTGTACGAATAATAATCAAATCCCACCCACGTGATTCTTGTAAGCTTCTCTTCATTAATATAGTAATTTTACTATTACCTTGTCTCTTGATTTACGAATCAGTGGTTTTCGTCAAAAATGACTTTCTTAAGGGCGGGAATATATTTTCAGAAAATGCCGATGTCTATTACTATAACACTCGACGTAGAAATCATATTCATTAGGTGACAGTATCAACAGCTCATTACAAAAATTCACATACAATACATGTACATTATTTTACAACACTTTGCCAGACGACATTAAACGATTAAATTCGATAGAAAAGTTTAAATCCAAAGTGAAATCGTTTCTGCTGCATAACTGTTTCTATACAATTAGAGACTATACTGAGTATCACAAGGAAAGTAACATTAATTTTAACAGTGATATTTAATGTATTATTTACCATTGGACTGTATAATTCTAAAAATATGTAACAAGTATTGTATCACAGCTTCTGGGTCAATGACCCCGATCTCGATCAGGTTTTTCGTCCAGTTTCCCTGATTCATTGAGCAAATGCTGAGATGGCCCCTTGTTTTGCTTCTGGACATAAATGTAACTTCATTTTCTGTGCACGAATTCAGTGGGAAATACAATTATTCAAATTATCGTTTCCACGTTGTCGCGGCAGGAAGTAATAAGAGTCAAAATGTATTACTTATTTATCCTTGAAAATAGATTTTTATTACTTGCGAGCTTTTTTCCCCTCTTCATTCATTCAAAATTCAAGTAGTATATGACTTAGTGTAGGGATCACAAAAGTTTGAAAATGTGCACACAATTCACTTCTCCCCATAGCACGTCATGCAGTTTTAACTGTTTTTTGACGTAAAATAAATTTTAAAAAATAGTTAATAAATAATTATATAAAAATAGTTCTCTCTATCAACATGATTTTTATCACTTACGTATAATTTTTAGTAGAAAAATTGGTACTGAAGGTATTATTCAGAACGTAGGAATATTAACCTGCACTACCTGTTGCAATGCAATACATTTTATATTAACCTCGAAGAGAAGTACAACCATCCATAAGGATTACACTCATACAAAATACTGCATTCGTACTGACAAATGTTTAAAGTGGTTCTTTTTACGAATGCTGTCGTGACCACTCAAAATAAAGCAATAATGTGACCAAATCGCCAATGGAAAACTCAAAACTGTATAGAAAGCTTTCGTATAGGAAATCGGAAAAACACATCTCGCTTTGCGCAATTCATATGTGCCAGCCCTTTGTTCAGCACTGCTGGGCTCCATCGCACTTGCTCTCCTCGACAGCGACCGCTTCCTCGTTGCGTTGCGCGTTGTTCGCGTGCAGGTGCGATGATTTCGCATATTCACCGCTTTTTGAAATCTTCCATCGACGTATGAAAACGAGGGGCGCCCGCCTGCGAGCAGCAGAGGGCGGCCGCTCAACGGGTGGGCGGGGAATGTCGTGGGAGGAAGGGGAGGACGGGGGGGAATAGGGTCTGGCAGGGAAAGCGGCGACGATGGGTGGCGGAATCGAAAATACTTGTAGGCGGCAGGTTGGGTTCTGGCGGGGACGGGAAGGAAGGGTGTGGGCGGTCGGTTTCAAACGAGGGCTGGCGAGCGAGGGTCGAGATTGTATGAAAGCGGATGGGAGGGGCGGAGTCTGATGTTGGAGGTAATTGGTTATTCTGGTGAATGCACAATTGTATTTAGTAGTATTTCATTTCTTACACCTTGGAGAATAAAAGAATTGTGAAAAATCGAATCTTCCTCCAATAAATAGTTAATAAATAATTATATAAAAATTGTTTTCTCCATCGACATGATTTTTATCACATAAGTATTATCTTATGTAGAAAAATTTGTACTGAAAATATTATTCATAACGTATGAGCGTAACGTAGAATATTAATCTGCGCAATGCGGGGCAGTGCGGGTTGGTTGGGGGGGCAGTGCAGGGTGGGGTGGAGAGGTTCCTCCGGCTTGGAGGTGCGGGGGTGGGGAGGTGCGTGGCGGAGAGATACGGTGTAGGCCATTGCGGAGGTGGGTGGGGCTTGGCGGGGGGTGCGAGGCAGGGAGGTGCGTGGCTGGTGGATGCGGTGCGTGGCGGTACAGGGCAGTGCGGGGCGGGGCGGGTAGGGCGGGTCGGGCGGAGCGTGGCCCTGCGAGCGGGTGGGGTTATGAGGCAGGGTGGTACGGGGCATTGCGAGCCAGTGCGTGGCAGGCCGGGGCGGTTCGGGGTGGTGCGGGGTGGTGCGGGGCGGTGCGGGCGGTACGGGGCGGTGCGGGGCGGTGCGGGGCTGAGCGGGTGGTGCGGGGCAGTGGGGCGGTTCGGGGCGGTGCGGGGCGGCGCGGGGCGGTGCGGGCGGTGCGGGCGGGGCGAAGCGTGGCGGGGCGGAGCGTGGCGGTGAGCGGGGCGGGGGTAGCAAGGAAGGGTGGTGCGGGGCGCTGCGACCCAGTGCGGGGTGGTACGGGGCGGTTCGGGGTGGTGCGTGGCGGTGCGAGCGGGGCGGGGGTTGCCAAGTAGGGTGGTGCGGGGGGCTGCGAGCCAGTGCGGGGCGGTACGGCGCGGTTCGGGGTGGTGCGGGGCGGTGCGGGGGCGGTGCGGGGCGGGGCAGTGCAGCACTGTGCGGAGCGGGCGAGATTGTGGGGTGCGGAACATTTCGTTGCGGGTTCGGTCGTGACAGACAGGGGCGCGGCGTGGCGGAGCGGGGTGGGGCAGGGTTTCTGGAGGGTGCGGATGTGTGTGGGTGTGAGCAGATTGGGAGGGGCGGGAGCGGCGGTGGGCACGAAAATAGTCGCCCGCGTCAGCTCTGACAGGTTGACGGAGTGGCGGCGGCTGGGGCTCTCCCTGAAATGGAAACTCGCACGTGGGTGGGCGCGGGTTCGCCCACACGTGGGGCGTGGAGGAGCGAGAGGCGAGGAGCAGCCAGGGGTGCCCGACATCGTACGAGACACGTATTTAACCAAAGGGCGTATTCTAGATAGGCAGACAAAGACTACATTATTTTCTGCTGGAACAATAAATTGAAAGACAATTAATATTGCACCTAGATACGAAAGAAACGTTTTTGGAGGAAATCAATTTCAAATAGTCAATTGATATGAGTCTTAAGGTTAGGAAAATAGTAAAAGTGCATCTTCAATACCCATATTTAATAGAGGATTAAGAAATTTGTACTTTAATTTGCAATAGTGAGCCGTGCAGATGCTTGTTTAGAAAATGCGTAATGTTATATCTTTCTCTTTTGTTCATTTAACTAGCATTGTACTTCTCACATATTTTGGGTATATTTTATTTCGACTGAACGTTGTTATATCACATTCAATACCTTTTTATGGAGGTCTTGTCTTAAGAAAATACTTTCAAGGTATAAACAAGGGAACTTGGTATCCAAATATGAAAGGAGTTCTAACTGCATATTTCATTGATTAAATGAGCAAACAAAAAAAGAATGATAGAGAAAAAAATTAAATCAGTTTCAAAGGAAATCCATTTGCTAATTATCTAGTAGGAAGATCAGTTACTGAATAGTTTTACTTAATAGATTAGCTTAAATACATTTATCTTATTTTTCATACAAATAGCAACCAAACGAATCGTGAGATACAAACCAAATGTCCATTTATAATTGTGTTACTGATCTGATTTGACCGTAAATATTGATACGTAATTCGAACTAAATATCCTTCAGTAAGCAATAATTAAATCTTCAGAAAAGAAGACGAGTGGAGAGAGGCAATTCCACTACTGACTTTAAATTTCGAACTGCTATAGATTCCCTTTATTTTACAGTGATGATTAAGAATTCTTCAGGATGAAACTGAATATGTTTCACTCTCATTCTGTATTGTAAATAGTCATGCACATCAAGCATGTTGGAAAGAGATATTAAAAAATAACATAAATACTAACACTTTAATGGTGGGCGTTAAAAAATACATAAATAACATCATTTTATTGTTTCAAAAGAATTAAAGAATAAAATATGCGTAAAGTAAAAATCCGCAGTTTAATAATGAATTGGACGATTTTCGAGTATAAACGAAGACGACGTTCGTAAATTGTGACCTAGCCTTTCGTGAATAGATGGTTACAGTTACGGTTTGCTTTGCTTTGCATTACATGCAATATGGAGAGATTATTGATTGTTTGATTGATTGATTGAATAATTATTTCGCATTTCCTGGTGCGTCAAAGTCTATGATCATGATTTCCATAAGTGTAGTGCTTGTTTTTTACCGCGGGGAATGGCGGTGTTCTCCAGTTCGATTATGAGATCACGCCGGTTTACAGGTCAGGTTGCGGGTTTCCCATCTGCCACCTGGAGCAGCACCTCAGCTGAGATAAGTTGTAAGCTGCGGGCTGGTCTTCCAGAGTGTGGTAGTTTAGTGCACGTACTTCTAAATGTACGTAAGTACGTAGTGAGGATAGGACGAGGGAAAGGAAGGAAAGTTCGCACACGTTACGTAGCCCGTTTAATTGATTGATTGATTTTTTCGTGTTTCAGGGCGCGTCAACTGATTTGGTCATTAGTCCCGTTAGTGTAGTGCATGTTTTGTTCTCGAGAGATGGTGGTGATCTTCCCCCGCTGGATGGCGAGATCCGGCGCCGACCTACCATCGACTAGCGGGGTTTCCCCATAACCAGAACTCTCCCACCAGTGGGGCACTGCCCCAGCCGGGACAAGCTCTAAGCTCCCGACCAGTCTCCCGGAATATGTAGTAGTGTAGTGCATGTTAGTGTGTGTGTGTAAGAGGATAGGACAAGGAAGAGGAAGGACAGATCGCGCGCGGTCCGTGGCCCGTTTGGTAGGGTACTCCTCCGGCATTCACCGGGTGTTGATCGAAGAAACCACGGAGAACTACCGATCGGAGCAGCCGGTCGCTAGAATTCTCCTCCAGACAGCGACTGAATTCGACCTAGCTGAAAAGCTAGTGTCGAAAATCCTTCCGCCGTAAGGAGTGGGAACCTAGGACCTCCCGGTCAGAGACGCTACAGTGACATCAGTTAATGCACTGAGCTACCACTCCCGGTAGTTAAAGGGAATCCTACTTCTTCCCACCCTGAAAACTCTTTAGGAAGACGCGCAAACGGGCGCGTGCTGCAAGGCGCAGGTGGCTTGAGGGGGGCGTGGTTGCGGTGTGGGGGGGCGGGCGAGGTGCCGGGGGGCAGAAGCAAGAGGCGTCGCGACGCCGTGCAGCACTCGAGAAGCGTCGCGCCAGATTATCTCCCCGCCTCATTGCCCCGGGCGCCTTGTGCCACCCTCTACGCCTCACACGCCGTGCGAGCGCAAACAGCACTGGCGCTGGTCGTATGCCCCCGACACGTAAGAAAGGAAAACCTCTTTCAAATTAAACGGCGGCGTTAATGAATTCTTTTTTTTTGTCATACGTTTTTATCGGTCGAAAATAAAAGTTGAACGATTGAAACGCTCAGAACTGTCGGACAGAAAAGTTGAATTTCGCTGAAATATATTCCGGGTTACGTTAATGTTAATATATGTCGCGAAAATAATTTTCATATATGTTTTGAATCGATCTGATGATTCCTTAGAATTAAGGAACTATGAATTCTGCATATTAAGCACAAGATACTAACCACCCCCTCACAATAATGTAGTGGTAAACTTCTTTTTAATGCCAGAAATTAAGCATAAATCAAAAAAATATATGTTACTTTATAACACGAAAGCAAAGAAGAGAAAATAGTATGTACACCAGAAGTATCGCCGATCCGGTGGTTGATATTACTAATGCAGTAGTGTCGTATCGATCTTGGACTGAAGGATCGCGGATTCAGTGTCCCACCTCGGGCATCGTAGTATTTGTGTTCATCGTTTCACCCCCCGATCACTTTATCGTTTCATCTCAACAGTTACCATACCGTTCATATTATTGGTCGCTAATGACCTAGATGTTAATGCGACCTTAAATACCAAAAACAACAACAACCAGATATGTCGTTGGTCATGGCTAGGACGTTTACAATGAAATCCAATAATTTTTTTACCTTTGGCGAAGATGGATGATCACATAGAGAATAAGACGAGGAAGTATAACAGTCATTAGTGTACGTAGTTATGTTGATTTGAGTTGAATGATAGAAGAAAAACGACACAGTATCGTTTGACAATTCCGCGACTAGTAATATCTTAAGAAAGAGCAAGAAGTTTGTCTGATATTCCCTAAAACACACCGCAATTAGGAATACTAAACGAAAGGCTCGTGATTTGCTGACATCGTCCTCATTCTCTCTGAGACGGCTCTGCCGTTGATTGATTAGTGATCCCGGGCACTTCAATGACTAAGGTCATTATTCCCGTACGTGTAGTGTATATTTCTTTTCTCGGGAGGTGGCGGTGATCTTCTTCCGTTGAATTATGAGGTCCGGCGCTGACCTACCGGCGGCTAGGTTGGTTTCTCTAACCAGGAATTTCCCACCAGCGGGACATTGCCCCAGACAGGACAAGGTCTAAGCTCGCGACATGTGTAATAGTGTAGTGCGTGTAAGAGTGAGTGAGTAAGTGTAAGGGGTGAGGATAGGACAAGAAAGAGGTAGGAAAGATCATGCGCGGTCCGTGGCCCGTTTGTTAGGGTACTGCTCCGGCATTCACTTGTGGTGGTCCCAGAAACCACGGATAAAAAAATAAGAGCAATTTCCGCTTGAATTCTCCTCCAGACAGCGACCGAATTCGACCGAGCTATCGAGCTTGTGTCCAAAATCCTGACACCATCGGGACCTCCTGGTCATATGCACAGTATTGACATCATTTGATGCACTGATGTACTGATGAGGCCGGTCCCGCACTGACGTCACGCTCCGGTGCGTCAGACTCCTTGCATCTTCTGCGGTGCGTCCAAGGTCACCGGTTTTGCCCGTCACGGGAACACCCGATGTATAAAAGTTGTTAATTTTGTTAATGTCGTGACCGGCCGCACGCGTTTGAAGGAGCCGCCGTCGAGTGACGTCAGCGGGGCGTTACCGCCCCTGGCGAGAGAAGAAGGCGACCTCTGCGAGCCGGCCTGACCTGTCCGCGCGCGGCCGTCACGCCCGAGCAAGCGGGTAGGGACTCGCCACCGCCCCTACTCCGCAGCTAGTCGGCGGGCGGCTAGCCCTAGCGGGCTGTAAGAGGGCTCCGACCCGACGCCAGGGCAGATAGCGAGCGGCGCTGTTAGTGACTGGATCCTGGCGAGTGACTTGGTGAGAGAAGAGTGGAGATCAGCTACGACGACGACCTGTGCAACTAAAGTGGAACTCTCTTGTGGATATTTGACGACTCGGCTGATTTTGGGACTTCTTCTGGACTACGATAACACGGCTTCGCTTTTGGTACATTCTTCTGGTGATACGGAACTTCAGCAATTGTACCGATCTTGAATAAAAATCGTTTTATGAATTCTTGCCTTTTGATTAGATACTACAGTTAAAAAATATTATACATTACTATGTTCAAATAATTAGTCACCCCGAGAGAGAATTGAACCTGGAACTACCGGTTTACGCCATGATGAAATGAAATGTTTCATAGGCTCTTCCACAGACTTCCACATAGGACTCTTCCACAGAGGCAAACAATGCTATAAAATGTTTCATAGGCTGTATTACTTGTTTTTGATTTTCATTTGTCAACACCCAGACACATTATTGGTCAAGACTATACATCGAACATATGTTCCGAGCAGTAAATACCTTTCATAATGTTTTATTACGGGGTAATAAATGTATTTTAACAAGTGAAATTCTTAAAAGAATTAGTCACCCCCTTTACCCCTTATTATTACAGAATGACAAGTCTGTCTCATTATGGAAGATTATTACAGTGCCGAACATATTTACCATGAAATTGTCTGTCCAATAAGGCGACAGGGTGATGTAAATTGAATAAATATTAAATAATATATTTAAGTCAAACAGTATTGAAAGTGTAAACTATAAACAAAAATTTCACTCTTGGGAAGAGAACTAAGAGTTTCAGCATGGGTCTATATAGTACAATACGTAATATCTTCTTCTGCTTCATGGTAAGCCACTGAAGGCCTGTTCCAAATTCGTATCACAACAGTGTATTAAATATACCTCTCTTATTGATGCCTGTACAATTCATGAAATATTGCAGTTTAAACCTCACGAATCTTCATATAGCGTTATACTACCGCTGGGATTGGAAGTAGCTTTAAGTAAATTACCGTTCTCTAACAATATTAATTTCCATCGGCAGTAACGTTTTGAGGGGGAGATATTCAAACAACAATTTGGTAGATATTGATATATGAAATTGCCTAAAATCAATAACATGTGTTGGAAACAGCAGTCAAAATCGGTGTGGCACATTTTCTGCGAATCTGGAGAGTCTTTGAAAACGTTCGTTGTCCAAGAGAAACCATTAATTGTGCCCACGGGCGGCTGTTGGGTGGAGTTGTCAGAGCTCTACATCTGATAATATTTATTTCAACGAATGCAGGTCGAGTCCTGCTGCTAAAAATTCAGTGCAGGCATCTGGTATGTAAACATAACAAGCATTCGAAAAGTTCGGTAGAAATTAAAAACCTTCTGGGTGAAATATCATAAATTAGAAATGCATTCATTAATCAGATTTCATTTCAAAATGCCCTGTGAACACGAAATACATTTTCTCACCAATTTTTTATTACAAATATATAAATAATACAATAATGATTGGTGGAGTCGCATTTGGAAATGATACTTTTCATTAATTTTCAAAACATCATCTATATTTAGTCCAATCAGAAAAATATTGATAACTAGTTTTCTGTAACTATGAATTAACTTACGATGATTTATACTTTCATTTTTGTTGTTTGATAATTGTATTTTGATACGCAATGAGTGGTTTTTGCCATTCTATTTCGTTGAATTTATACGATTATTCTACTAATGAGAAACTAACGCTTATTATTGTTTTTCACTCATTATACATTATTATAACTTCACGAATTTTCTATTAATGGGCAGAATTGATTGAAGAACGGATATGTGAACAGAAAAGTATATCACACGACTGTTTCGTGCGTTAATGTTTATGAATATCTGGATAAAATGTTTTGTTATGCTGTGTCGTTTACACGTAAGTAATTGTGTATGGATGTTGATATAAAAAGTGACAGACTCATTAAAATTAATCTAGATGCAAATGAACTATTTTCTTCATTAAAAAATTAATTAAATTGTTTATTGGCATAAGTAAAAGCATATTTATGTTTTGTAATGCCTCTTTTATTAAATATTAATGCTTCTTTTGAAATAGTAAGCAAAGTTATCATATTTTTAAATATCGCGTCGTTCCAATATTAAAATATAAGATTAAGTTGTCTGTCCCCTTGCCCTAATCCTATCCCCTTGTCCTATCTCCCGCTGGTGGGAGAGATCTGGCTGTGGAAACCCCGCTAGTCGACGGTAGATCGGCGCCAGATCTCGCCATTCAGTGGAGGAAGATCACCTCCACCTCCCGATGAATAAACATTCACTACTACTTACGGGAATAATGACCTCAGTCGTTGACGCGCCCGGAACCACTAACAATGAATGAATAAAAAAACGAGCTGAACGTGCACCTTCAAGGAAAATTTTCAAATTAAAGTTTTGAGAGAAACTCCCTTATTCTTCCCTGCCATTCCCTTCAGACCAGCACCAGGACACTTGGTCCCTCCAACTCCCGCCCCGCGCGACACGTCAGGCACCTTCATAAATTAAAACCTAAATGAATGAATATGAATGATATGTTAATGAAGACACAAATTGATGACTTATTCGGAACCCGTGCCATGTAGTGTATTGAATTATGGATTCTCGGCAATTTATATGGAAATTAACTCTGCGGGAGAGTCATATTTCTAAACGTAAGATGTGCCGAGGAGAGAGGATAAATTTGATAATCAAATGGAACGGAATACGCAGCGTCCGCCATTTCGGTCGACGAGGGGGGGGGGACGCGTCCGCTCGTCACCCGGCTCCCCCCCCCCTCCCCCACCCCCCGGACCCACTCCGCGAGCGCCAATGCGCTCTGGCGCCCCGCGGGATAATTAGAGCCGAGAAAAAACAGGAGTTAATTAAACCAGAGGTCGTTACGGGGCGCTGCCGAGCGCACGAAATGCAACACCGTAAGGAGAGGGAAACACCTGGCACGGTGCGCGTGCCGGTCGAAGTTGCTGCTTTGATATTCGGATCTTTTCCCCGCGTCCGCGCCCGCGCCTGCCCCGCCCCCGCACAGCCCGCTACCTAGTGGGCGTGGCCTCGGCGGCTGGGAATTGCTTGCAAGGTGGGCAGTTGGGAATCGCACACAAGGTGGGCGGTTGGTAATCGCTCATTCAGTGGGCGGTTGGGAATCGCTTCCAAGGTGGGCGACTGGGAATCCCTCACAAGGTAGGCGGTTGGTAATCGCTCACTCGGTGGGCGGTTGGGAATCGCTTTCAAGATGGGCGGTTGAGAATCGCTTCCAAGGTGGGCGGCTGGGAATCGCTTCCAAGGTAGGCGGGTGGGAATCTCTCACAAGGTGGGCGGATGGGAATCGCTTCCAAGGTGGGTGGCCGGTAATTGCTTCTAAGGTGGGCGGCTGGGAATCGCTTCCAAGGTAGGTGGGTGGGAATCCCTCACAAGGTGGGCGGATGGGAATCGCTTCTAAGGTGGGAAGCTGGGAATCGCTTCCAAGGTAGGTGGGTGGGAATCCCTCACAAGGTGAGCGGATGCGAATCGCTCCCAAGGTAGGCGGGTGAGAATCCCTCACAAGGTGGGCGGATGGGAATCGCTTCTAAGGTGGGAAGCTGGGAATCGCTTCCAAGGTAGGTGGGTGGGAATCCCTCACAAGGTGAGCGGATGCGAATCGCTCCCAAGGTAGGCGGGTGAGAATCCCTCACAAGGTGGGCGGATGGGAATCGCTTCTAAGGTGGGAAGCTGGGAATCGCTTCCAAGGTAGGTGGGTGGGAATCCCTCACAAGGTGAGCGGATGCGAATCGCTCCCAAGGTAGGCGGGTGAGAATCCCTCACAAGGTGGGCGGATGGGAATCGCTTCTAAGGTGGGAAGCTGGGAATCGCTTCCAAGGTAGGTGGGTGGGAATCCCTCACAAGGTGAGCGGATGCGAATCGCTCCCAAGGTAGGCGGGTGAGAATCCCTCACAAGGTGGGCGGATGGGAATCGCTTCTAAGGTGGGAAGCTGGGAATCGCTTCCAAGGTAGGTGGGTGGGAATCCCTCACATGGTGGGCAGATGGGAATTGCTTACAAGGTGAATGGCTGGAAATCGATCGCACTGAACCATCTATCCTGGTGCTAGTGTCGAAAATCCGCTATCGTTGGAGTTCAAAACATAGACCCTCTCAATCACAGACACTGCATTCGAAACAGTTGTTTCCCTGAGCTATCTCAGTCCGTATTCGGACAGTGCTCCTGACTTCTGAGATTGTAAATTTGTTACAACATAGGGTTTATTGTAGCACGCTAATAATTTGTTCATAACTTTCTCTTTTAAGCTAATTTAACGCCACAATATTTTGCTAGAGAACAAGCGATTTCAATTTTTTTTCAATTAGAACTGTGTTAGATCAATATAAAATATTGTTTAATATAATAATGATTTTGTTTTAGTGAGATACAAAGCTCACATCAAATAAAACATGTCGAAATCTTTTCCATGGCAATATAGACTGCATTAGTATTTCTGCAAATATTTCATTAAATTGGTAAGATTTTCAAATTCTGATATTTTCCCTTCTCACATCCTTTTTGTATTCAACTCTTGCAATCAAAAACGTATCTCTTTTAGTCTGTCGATGAGTTTGCAAGTTTTCTTATGAAAATAGCCTTCTTTGTGAAAAGAGCATGAATGGTGTTGTGTAATAATGCAAATAAATGGTGATAAATTACCTTAACTTATTGGAAGAATTATTATAAAATACTAAAATGTGAATTGTATATGACAGTTTTGTATGCAAAACTCAAGAGGATAAATTCTAAAAGCTTCAGAATTCCATCTAAAAAATTAATACTCTTATATCCAACTTTGGACTACCTTCTTTATTCTCAACATGCAATTAATGCAAAACAAATACTCTTAGCTTATAAAAATACACATTTGCAAACGAACATTACTTTAATGACAAACACGTTTCCCTAAAAACTAAACTCCACTGTTTTAGTCATTCCAGGAAAATTTGTGGAGTAAAACCTGGGATAAAATGTTGTGCGAGCTATTCACAGTGTTTTTAGATCGTAGTTCTTCTAATCTTGATTCTTGGAAACTTGGGTTACAGGAAATTATTCGTAATTTAAGGAGAGAAATGGAATTCTCAGAAAAAGTCCGCAATGTTCTACATCAAATCGTTATTTTAATTTGAACAATTCATGCTGACATAAAGACCCCAAATATGACTATAATCAAATACGTCTGCACTTTGAAATACAACGCTGTAAAGAGAATATTTTATTTTCCTAAAGTTATGATCGAGGTATATCAATGATTATTAATGTCACTAGACAGATAAATTACAATTAACACGTGGTTGAAGTTTGGTAATCGAAGTGACAGTCGAGATTTATAACCGTTTGAATCCGTTATTTGATGTTATCGGTGAATTTCAATATTATTCATTGTACGCTTATCTTAAAACAAATAAAGAAACAAAATATATTGGAATAAGTGTAATCATACTCTAGTTTTAGCTAAATTGCATTTGTTTTTGTTGTTCTTAACGGACAGCGGACTGTTGAGTCCCTAACAATCGCCTGCCAGAAAGATCTACCTTTCACTCCACAGTTTGGATGCGTTAAGTCGATAAAAACCGCATAATATTTCCAAAATATGTTTTCAGCATCGTCATTACGCCTTTCAATGTTCATGTGGTATGTGAGATGTAGTTAATGTCTAAAAGATCATTCTTTGTTTCTTAAAGCAGTGCGGAATCCACCTCATCATAAGTTTAAAGTAAGCGCTTGTAGATCAGAAAGAAAAGCATGATTCATAACAACTGCCAAATCTTAAGACAAGATCTTTACTGCCAAAGGTAGCTCAGGTCTATGTAGTTGCTTCTCCGATTTCTAATTTTCGAATTGAATAGAGCCCAGAGAAGTGGGAGGGTCTTAAATATTACGGAGATAATAAGTTGGTTATGGATTCTCACAGAATTATATTTGCGAATTAGAATTCACGGTGTTTAAACCGTGAGTTTTTAAACAATTCGTATTAAACTATAAATGGTATAAGTATGCAGTAATTTATTGCCCTTAAAAGTATTTGCAAGAATGACAAAGTGTTAAGCCCGTTACTAATGTCCGCTGTTACAAACAAATTTTCTAATTTTATAACATTTTTATTTAAATAATACAGTAGTGGGAACCTGACGAAAATTGACCTTAAGTGACTGAGAATAAAACTAAAGAAGTTACAATTTTGTAAATGCAAGAATTTTAAAAATATTCCTTCTCTTCTAGCAACTCTACTTTTATCTCAAACACAGTGGTACGTTGTCTTTGGTTAAATAAACATACTTTTAGTTTTAATACTTTTGTTCAAATTGAACCAAGTGCGTTCGGTTTATTATAATTCTGTATATTTTGCTTCAGGCGTATTGTAGAAAAAACCTGTATGTTCTTCAAATATTTCTTAATGGCACGAGATGAATTTCAACGTTTTGTTAAACACTTTGCGTTCTTTTTATTCTACATTTACTCTCCTACATCGGCTTTAAAGGCAGTGATTTTGCGTATGCATAGTCCATAGGGAATACAGTAGATGTCAATAGGGCAACAGCGTGGTATCACAAACAGCTCTGTTCTCGCAGAGCTCGACCAACAAAAAGCGACAATGGAAGCAGCAAGTTAGTTTGTTCCAACATGCATGTGCAAATATTGCGACACCCCCTCTCCTCAATGAGTCCATGCGTGTCTAACGGAGGCCGTGGAATCACAGCTGCGCCCTCCACATCACCCATGTCAACCCGCTATCGAGCTCACCGCCCACGCTGAGCCTACTTCGCTACCACTGCCCTACATTACACCGCTGCTTCGCACATACCGTCACCCTGCCCTTCTAAGTTTCGGCCCTCACCACTAAACCTTACAACATGCGCCATGCGGATCGGACACCTTGTCATGGTACAGTCGTTAGTGATAAAAAATATTAGCGAATCATCGATAATTCAATACATCATCAAAAGGTTTCCAATGTTGATCACCAAAAATCATGTATGTTTAAAATACCGGTGTTTTAAACGTGATGAAACAGATGATTTTTCGCACCCTGTTTCCAGTTTTAAATATAGTAGTACTAGTAACTCATACTAAATATAGTGTGAGTCGCATTGATTTGGTCACGTATAAGAAAATTTTTGATAATATTAATATTTATTCAATTTAAACAAGTAAATAAAAATAAAAGGCATTGCGATTTGATATTTTTCTATTTATTCACTTTCATTCATAAATCATCGAAGTAAAATGTTCTCATTTTAATGTGATACATAACACGTCAATATTAGTTTTTTAAAACTAAATTGTGCCTTAAATTTGAATGACATCTTAATTTTCTAATCATTTTCTATCCAGTCAAGGTTCAAATTACCGTTTAAAGATATTATCACCTACAAAATAATTAAAAAGCCTGGAGAAAGGTTGCAAATAGAAAACGGTTTCTCTCTCATCGTGTTTTACGCTCTTGTCTACATGTGTGCATCAAAACAAATTGTAAATATTAAACTCCATAAGCTCCAACAATACATTCCATACTATGCCATTTCTTACGTATCCACAACATACAAAACTCTTGAAGTGGCTCTTCTAAAAAATTTAGTAAAATGGATCTAAAACAGTCTTCTCCTATGGCATTTATATGTTCATATAAGGATAGAGAATATATGATTATAATATAATTTCCTCATATACCATTAAGTTTTCTTTACCATGACACCTTGTCGATGTGCAAGCTTTCTAGCGGCATTGATAGGTCGCTATTGACGCAACTTTTCCACTTCTTATCAGGCAATGCTATTTTTTATTTTTTTAAATTAATCTTTAACTCAGAAGAGAGTAGTACTAGTTCAATCTTGTGGAAATATTGTTAAAATTAATGCCTGTCAATAATATTAACTAAATTGATTGCTAATGGAAATGGATTTTGGAAATTAACATTTTAATTTAAAATGTCAAATAAAGTTTTCTCCTCCACAACAATTCTTCTCGACGGCGATGGAGTTACGGTTGGCGTATCGGGCTGTTATACCCAAGTTCGCGGGTTCACACCCGATCGAAGCCGTGAATTTTTAAGGGCAAAAAAATCCTTTGTACGCCTTCCTTCGCAGAGAATTACAACCGGCTGTCCCATGTTAGTATATTTACTTCATGTAAAAGATCCTCAAGTGTAAATGAAGCTTCTGAACAAAATTCAAATTGCCTGTTTTGACGCCCAAGTAATACCTTCTTTCTTCCCTAGTAGGTGAAAGAAGCTTAACGAAATTTGCGTGGTCAGACGGAAGAGCAGGCCTCGTGGTCTGAGCCTCGCGACGTAAAATTCATTCATTCATTCATTCATTCATTCTTTAGATCCTGTCCTGATTTCGCAGCAAAGAATTTCTTTTTCTTTTGAAATATTTATTGTCCCTTCCTGTCCTTGCGTACACTGCCTAGTCCTCCGAACGCTTTTGTTCATTTCTCGTCGCCTGCTCTTCCGCTCCCCTGCCCTGCCACTCCATCACGCCACGCCACGCCACGCCGCGACGTGCGCCCAGGGCCGCGAATGCCAGCAGACTTCTAACGAACGGATTCGAAGTGAGGCGCGTAATTCGGTTTGCTCGCTGTTACAATGCACCCCCAACGCGGGCGGGCGCCCTAGTCGAATGTCAATTCGAGTGAAACGTCACCAAATCGAATTCGCCAGGCTTTGTGCAAACGGAGGTCCTGGCCCTCACCGCCCGGGGAGTGACACCATGATTGGCATGTAAGTGAAATTCATATCGGAACATGACTGATGCAGCACAGAGCGTCACTAAAAAACCGTACATTTACGTAGGTTACATTCGTTTTTTTCGGGAGATTTGTTCGTTGCATACATATCTGCTTAATGGCAGTTGTAATCGTAAGTGCAAACGAAACACAACGTGAACATAAAACTGAATGGAAATTTAACCGTTACGTGAAAATGAGAAACTAAAATGTTTATGAGAAATTGCATTACAAAGTATGTGATTATACGGTTTATTTCCTATCACTAAAAGATTGATGTTGCATTCCAGAGAATAAATGCAATTGATTTGTCGTGCTGTGATTCTCGCTTCAATAAGATTTTTTGTTGAGCAACATTTGGTTTGTTGTTCAAATTCAAAAACACATTAATTTTTAATTTTGCTGTATTGCTCTCAAAATGTATTTATTGCAACGGAACTCTAGTCGATGCTCTTAGTTTTCTATAAACTAATGGACATACTTTCAACATAATGTTACGAATATGATAAGGTATGAATTAAATAAATTCATTGAAATTACTTTCCCCCATCATGAATTTTTAAAATTATTTTTCAAAATCGCAAGCTAATTATTTTTTAAATTAATTTTTTTCTCTATTCCATTTTTTTTAAATTAATAAAATATACAAGTTTTTTAAATAAGTAGCACAGGTTCAATTTATTGGGCTCATTAGATATTTGAAAATCAATTTGTTTACTTTAGAATACGGTATACGTACTACCTTATATAACACTTCTTAAGTTATACTAATTTTGGGAAATACGTTCAGAATTCATTCCTATATATCTTAAACTTTATCTCAACGATTCACCAAGGCAAAAACTGATATCTATCGCACTTTATTTTGAAGACGTTTCAATATGCATTTTTTCTGCAAAGAGAACCATCGATTGAATATTGCCTCATTTTTCATTTAAAAAATGAAGCAGTTTTACCGCATTTTTTTCTGTGCAAGTGCAAGTAAATTTTGGAGTACAAGCCAAATTTCTACTATCATCACCCCTTTCACTTAGTTTCCATGCTTTTCTTAGCTTTTTGTTTCGTTCTACCCTTTCACTGAAACTTTTTTCGTAACTGATACAGCTTAATCAAATCAAATATAACCACTTCAAAATGAGGAACGGAAAATATAGCGTCATCACTCAATGTGCGCAGCTGCCGGTGAATACATATATTTCTCGACCATTTACCACTTAGATCTTTCGTTTTAGGAAATTGAAGTCCTGACGCTTTGGAATATATTCTTTTGCAACCAATAACAAGACACGAATACATTTCAGTTCTAAAACAAATACAGTTAATAAAAAGGCATAAACTTGCTATTTTTTAATATTTACAAACTTTCTAGAAAATGTTTTAAGAAAATTTTAAGAGAACATTTTAACTAACGCAATTATTTTTCGTTTTCGTCACTACCAATACATTTATACTAGAGGAACCCGGCAGACGTTCTGCCCTTCATCTCCCTCTTTCTTCTTCCCTTTACCATTCTCTCTTCGTCTCTCTCTCTTTCTCCCTCTCTCTCTCTCACCGTCGCTCTTCCATCATCTCTCTTCCATTGTCTCTCTCTCCGTCTCTCTCTCCGTCTCTCCCCGTCTCTCTCCATCTCTCTCTCACGGTCTCTCTCTCCGTCTCTCTCTCTCCGTCTCTCTATCTCCGTCTCTCTCAAAGTCTCTCTCTCTCACCGTCTCTCTCTCCCACCGTCTCTCTCTCTCACCGTCTCTCTCTCTCACCGTCTCTCTCTCTCACCGTCTCTCTCTCACCGTCTCTCTCTCACCGTCTCTCTCTCACCGTCTCTCTCTCCGTATCTCTCTCTGCCCCTGTCTCAGTATGACTCTCTCTGTCTCTCTGTCCGTCTGTCTCCGCCCCTCCTCTCTCTTTTGCCCTCTTTCACATTTGGTTGCAAGTGTCTAAGCTGGTGGGGTAATATCGAGAAGCGCCGGACCAGCAAAAATGTAATATAATGTCCAAGATCTTATCTTGTAGATGTGCCCACCCGAAGTTTTCTTCAGACGAATAGGGATCCAGTCTCAACATACCCTAAAGAACACTGGTGTGACCACTGCCGTTCGGCAGAAACAGATGGCCTTTCAATCCCGAAAGTTTCTCCGATAAGCTCCGATCCACACTTAACGTACTCTAAGAGACCCTACCGTACCGGCAGTGCTTAAGCGACTCTTACAGTTCAATGTAGAGTTGCCATACATTACTACATACAAAACACCACCTACATCACAGACCAATTAAATCTCAAAATATTAGCATTTATGTTCAGACGTTACACGTCTTGACATCATATTCATAAGTTAAAGCCGAACCTTATCGCCTCCGCGACTTCGTGTGAGCCAGATGTGTAGCAACGCTGAACCCTGGATGTAACAAAGTAGACAAATCATCTCAAGGTGATTGCTTCAGAGCAAGTCATATGACGTAACTCAGCACGTGGCGAGAGAACTTTCAGAGTCGCTTGCCGATACTGTAATGTGATCATTTCCGTTCAGCAGAATCCATCGACCATTCGCGTCTCAACATTACTCCGACCGAGCTCCGATCCACTCTTAACGTACTCAGTCGTGCCCCCGACGTGCCTCCAGCTCGCGCTGTGGGGCCACTACCTTTCAGCAGAATCATTCGACCGTTCTCGCCCGAGCACGGGTCCTCACTGAGCCAGCCTGCGACGCATACCTATCGCTCCACCTCACGTTGTGTGGCGGGTGGCCGTGCATGAGCCGCCTTTGTTGAGCACTTAGTTGATTGATTGATTGATTTTTTCGTGTTTCCGAGCGCGTCAACTGCTTTGGTCATTAGTCCCGTTAGTGTATTGCAAGTTTTTTCTCGGGAGATGGCGGTGATCTTTCCCCGCTGGATGGCGAGATCCGGCGACGACCTACCGTCGGCTAGTGGGGTTTCCCCCTAAAAGGACTCTCCCACCAGCGGGGCACCGCTCCAGCCGGAACAAGCTCTAAGCTCCCGACCGGTCTCCCGGAATATGTGGTAGTGTAGTGCATGTTAGTGTAAGTGTGTGTGTAAGGGGGAGAGGATAGGACAAGGAAGAGGAAGGACAGATCGCGCGCGGTCCGTGGCCCGTTTGGTAGGGTGCTGCTCCGGCATTCGCCTGGTGTTGATCGGAGAAACCACGGAAAACTACCGATCAGAGCAATCGGCCGCTATAATTCTCCACCAGACAGCGACTGAATTCGACCTAGCTGAAAAGCTAGTGTCGAAAATCCTGCCGCCGTGAGGACTCGAACCTAGGATCTCCCGGTCAGAGGTGCTGCAGTGACATCAGTTGACGCACTGACCTACCGCTCCCGGTAAGAGGTGATACGTCCCGTAAGTGTAGTGTATGTTTTTCATCGAGAGTTGGCGCTGATCTTCCCCAGCTGGAGGGCGAGGTCCATCATCGACCTACCGACGTGTAACAGGGTTTTCCCCAACCAAGGTATCTCTCCCACCAGCGGGCAACGCCCCAGCGAGGATAAACACTAAGTCCCTGACCAGTGTCCCGGCATGCTTGGTAGTGTAGTTCATGTTAGTGTGAGTGTGCAAGGGGTGAGGATAAGACAAAAAATAGAAGGAAAGATTGCTCGCTGTGCGTGGCCCGTTTGTTACGGTACTGCTCCGGTATTCGCCATGGAGAAACCATAGAAAAATACCGATCAGATCAGCCAGCCGCTAGAACTCTCCTCCATACAGCGACTGAATTCGACCTAGATGACAAGCTAATGTCAAAAGTTTCTGTCGCCTTCAGGTTTCGAACCTAGGACCTCCCGGTCAGAGACACTGCAGTGACCATGATGCAATGAGCTCCCTCTCCCGGTAAAATTTTCTCCGACCGAGCTCCGATGTGTAATGTACTCTAAGGAACCACTGTGGGGCCACTACTTTTCGGCAGAATGATTCGGCCGTTCACGCCCGAGCACGGATCCTCTCTGAGTTCATCACCGCCGGCCCCAGGCGCCGTCTCCACCTCGCGCTGTGTGGCGGGTGGGCGTGCATGAGCCGCCTTTGTTATCGTGATACTTTCAGAGCACTTTTGCGTTCCCCGCGGGGAAGTTAATAAAACGGGACTGGCGCGCCGCCCCGTACAACGTAATTACGCGCGCCCCGTGTGTGTCACGGGCACCACGCTCAGCCGGCGCCTGGGCGTTTCCCTCGCGCTGCACTGCTCGCGCGCGCTTTTTGTTCGCCCTGGAACTTCGCTCTGACTTGCCAAGGTTCTGTTTCTGCTTCTCCCGTTCCTGTCTTGTTTTATTTCACCGGTACGGACTTTGCGTTTACTTGGCCGACTAGTGCAGTGGGTAAATATGCTGAGGTTCATCTTTGGACTTTGGTACTTTATTATACTTAGCAGCGATGATAACTGCAAATAGAAAATGACACTTCTAGATACGTATATGAGAATATGTTTGTAATCAAGCAACTATGCTCGGACTTGCCAATGAGGTTCTGTTTCTGCCTCTCCCGTTTCTGTATTGTTTTGTTTCACCGGTACGGACTTCGCGTTCATTTTCCCGGCTAGTGCAGTGGGTAAATATACTGAGGTGCATCTCTGGAGAACTTGTAGATATGGAAGTACTTTATTATTGTTAGCAGCGTCGATAGCTAAAATACAAAATGACACTTCTAGGTATATTTATGAGACAAATCTACAATTTAGCAAAATGTCCTCTGATTTGCCAAGTTTATGTTTCTGCTTCTCCGATTCCTCTCTTGTTCTATTTCCTCGATACGGACTTCGCGTTCACTTGTCCGACTAGTTCATTAAGTAAATATTATGAGGTTCATCTGTGGACTTTGGTACTTTATTATAGTTAGCAGCGTCGATAACTAAAATAGAAAATGACACTTCTAGGTGAGAAAAAATCTGCAATCTAGAAAACATTCTCAGACTTGCGAAGGTTCTGTTTCTGCTTCTCCGATTATTCTCTTGCTCTATTTTGCCGTTACAGGTTTTGCGTTTACTTGCTTCACTAAGTACAATAGGTAAATATGCTGAGGTTCGTTCCTGGAGAGCTTGTAAATATGGATGAACTTCATTTTCGTTAGCTGCGTCGATAAATAAAAAAATAGGAAATGTCGCTTCAAAGTATTTTTATGAGAAAAAATCTACAAGCATGCAAATACGGATTACAATGGTGATTTGTGAAAGCTGATTTAAAATTCTGTAATTACGAGTATAAAATGTACATTATTAATGAATTAAAGATATTGCTAAATCATGACAAAAAATGTACTTATCTTGCAAAAACATAATTAGATTGATATTTCTTTTCATATCATAATTTTAAATCCCCATTTATGTGTCCAACTAATGAAGAATTTTAGTTAGCACGTTTGAATAATTGAAATTACGCATCTCCTGTAGGTACTTATACCTGTTTCTATCCCAATACGTTCCTGTTCTCTTGCATGTATTTTACTCATCTGATTCTGAAAATGAAGAAAGTATTTATACTGAAATGAAATATTTATGAGACGTGATTTGTTTTCATCAGATTACATTGAATTGTTTGTTAAAAGATGGTTTGGATGTTGTGATATAAATTTTGTTCGTCATATTAATTAAGATTATCCCGCTACGTTTTGACTGAAGTACGCCATATGACCATTTACGATAGCAAACCAATAACATACGTTCTATTAAAAATAGTTTTTTTTGCACCAGAAATCATACAACAATATAATTCAAAGATCTGCAAAGTACTAATAATTTAGTCGCATTTTCAATTTTTCTTTGAAAAAAAAAGGTAAAATTTTTCTTTGTGTAACATGGCAATAGACTTTCGAAATCGAATTCATCTTTCTTGTTAACTAGCTGTACAATTCTATTTTCCAGTATTGCAAGTAACGGCTCAATTTTTATCATTCTTTCAAGGGGAGGAAATACTCTTGAATCTTCGTGAGTCAAATAATCACAGAATATCTTCGTGAGTAAAATAATCACAACATTTATTTGGCTGGGTATTTACTCAACCTTATTGGTGCACTGTTACAGGTGCCTAAATACGAATGACGTATGTCCATTCATATTCTCATTTGCCTGCCAACACAATTCCGTTACTCTGAAATAACGAATGGTAGGAGACGATCCACCGCGGACACCAGAATAAATTTTAAAATAATAGAAATAACATTGTGTATACTTATGAAATAATACTTCATATATTTATCATAATAATACAATCATTCTCTGCATATTTGCGTTAAAATATTTTAGTTTTTGAGATATCGCAGAGTCACATATGTTAGATTGTTTTGTACTTCAGTTCCTTTCCACGGACACACAGATGACCAAGTCGTTCTTACTTTTTAATTTAAAAGTAATTTAAAACATTGTCAGTTAAAATTCATACTCGCTCCAATTGCACAGCTGATAGTTACATTGACAGATTATAAAATAAGATTGCAACATGTTCATTAGCGGATCGGACTGAAAGCTAACCATAAAGTTTCCACAAAGCTATTACACATGGTGTCGGGTTTGATTCGTTTTGTTCTCACACAAGCGTTTCAAGGCGATTATGAAAATAAGGATAATATAAATTCCAAAGGATTAAACAGTAACTTCCCATCTAATCAAAGAGGAAAAATATTCGCTGGTGTCAATGTTGATCTTCCATTGGCTACGCAACTATTAATTAACAGTCGCATGCCTTTCAATTACAATTAGCTTCTGTGAGTTTGTACTTTGTGTGTAGAATTCTATCCTCTGAAACGCGTTGTATAGTGCGCACTTGGTGTAAAGTTCTGAGAGACGCAACAGAATCAAGCGACCATTTGTGAGAGCGCGGTGGGAGTCTGAGGCATGGTGCTGATACAGTTGTCGTAGCAGTGTAGTGGGCTGGAGAATATGCATAATGAACAGAATTTCGCGGCTACTTGTCAGGACTGCCAACATTTGAAACTAATATTTTTTTTAGCCCAACTCGCGATTTATCGGTGATTATTGAAAATGCAATTTGTTCAGAGAACTGGTATTTCTTTATCGTTTTCCACTTCTTTACATTACGTTTTGAACTGAGAAATTATTAATTATTTTACTTATATAATACATTTTGCGATATTGTGTGCTTACATATTTAACACAAAACATTTAAATAATTACTAATTATATATTTAAAAAAGGTATTTTCTTATCTATTGATGTGTCTGATATTTCTAAATTCATTACAAATAATACTCATTCAACAACACAAGAAACAATGACTACTTGAAGTTGATTTATTTAGTCAATAATAG
Organism: Teleogryllus occipitalis; assembly: GCA_011170035.1. Lineage (NCBI taxonomy): Eukaryota > Metazoa > Arthropoda > Insecta > Orthoptera > Gryllidae > Teleogryllus > Teleogryllus occipitalis. The sequence goes on along the minus strand of BLKR01006010.1, from coordinate 18,016 downwards.
ATAGTTGCTACAAACACAAATGTACTAAATAACCAAGACTTTTTAAATGACATTCATGCTATAAGTCATTGATTCTTTCATATTTCCGAGAGCGCCAACGGCTATGATTAATATCGTAAATTTAGTGCATGTTCTTATTACGAAAGACGGCGATGTTCTGTTCCCTCTGGATGGCGTGATCCGGCGCGGACCTACACGTCTGGCTGAGAGGTTTCCCCATCCAGGTATCTCCCACCAGTAGGAGGAAGCGCCCCATCCGGGAAAAGCTATAATTTCACGACTGGACTCCCCATTTGTGTGGTAGCGTAGTGCATGTAAGTGTAATCATGTGTAAGTAAAGGGTGAGGATAGAACGAAAATTGGAAGAAAAGATCGTGGGCCATCCGTGGCCCGTTTGCTGGAATACTGCTACGATATTTACCTGATATTGATCGTAGAAACCACAGGAAACTACCGAAGAGGGAAGCCACACGCAATAAATAATAAATAAAACCACTAACAAGAGATGATAAGCAGAATGTTTTGTGTAATAATTATATTTTTCTACTCCCGTTGTAAAATGCTACTCCCATTGGTTGCAACCAGTTGCAAAATGTTACTCATTACGATACAGACTTTATTATGAAACAGATTCTTCACCAACCGCAGAGAAGTTTACAAAACAAGCATTGACCCTTTATTAATAATTGAGAATCGTTTAAGTGATCGTTTAAACAACCGTTCGATTGTGTGCATTAAAATTGCATTTGATATTATATTATGCTTGTCAGTTTTAATTTATTTTAATATTAGTAATTTTTTCGTGGAATATTATTTCAAGTAAATTGGATCGTAATTTCATTTCGGTTCTATTTGACTAGCGCAGTACTCTTTCGCAGGCGGACTGGTAATCACAGCCACCTGCGGCAGCATGTGAGGGTGGGGTTAGCTGGCCTTGCCTGAATCCTACATGTCAACTGCGACGAAACGATTCAATATAAAAGTTTAACTTATAAAAGTCGTAGAAAAAGTACCGTATGAAACTCAATGTAATGGGTATTAATAAACACGAGTAAAGTTTACGATACTTGCTCGTTCCTCACTCGTATCGTAATATCACACCCGTGTATTAATACTCATAATTACATCATCGTTTCATAATGTACTAGTAGTGTCATTTTGTTTCGAAGCGTCTAACGCACTCGTGCTGTGCGTTGCACGGAAGGTGACGTGAATGGTAACGTATGAAACTCAATGTATTGGTTGTTAATACATACGTGTAAAGTTTAGGATACTTGCTCGTTCCTCGCTCGTATCGTAATACCATACTCGTGTATAAATACCCATAATCACATCATCGTTTCATAATGTACTAGTAGGGTAATTTTGTTTGAAAGCTTCTAACGTGCTCGTGCTGTGCGTTGCACGGAAGGTGACGTGCATGGTAACTCAATGTATTGGTTGTTAAAACACTCGTGTAAAGTTTACGATACTGGCTCGTTTCTCTCTCGTATCGTTACATCACACTCGTGTATTAATACTCGTTTCTTAACGTACTAGTAGTGTAATGTTGTTTGAAATCGTCTAACGCGCTCGTGCTGTGTGTTGCAGGGAAGGCGACGGGCGTGGTGACGACGACGCGGATCACGCACGCGACGCCGGCCGCCCTCTACGCGCACTCGGCGTCGCGCTACTGGGAGGACGACAGCAAGGTGCCGGGCCCCGCGCGCAAGAACTGCAAGGACATCGCGCGCCAGCTCGTGGAGGACGAGCCCGGCAGAGGCATCAACGTGAGTGCGCCTTTGAGGCCTTTACATCGTCTCTCTTTATTGATTGGAAAGATGATACTTTGTGGTACGCGTACGGTAAAGTCTTATTTAACGTACGTGTGCTGTAAATAGGTCGTTAAAAACATCTGGATACTCTAAAGAAAAGAAAACACTGTGGATATGTGAATCAACATAGCTGTATATTGAGGAAAATTACACGAGTTAAATCTCTAAAATAATTATCTGCACAACAATATATAGTAATTTCAGGTCCCCGAGGATACGTATATTAGTAGTTTATGCAATTAGTTTATAATGTTAAGCTTTATTGCATGAGTACATGTTTTGAAAACGAGCGACGTTAGGACGTCAGTTTTCAAATTTATACGAATGCAATAAAGCAACATTATAAACGAGTTGCATACGCTATTTTTTTGCATTATAAATTTACAAGAGAATCAAACTTAATTTCGCGAAACAACTTTCTTCTGACGTCTCGAGTGCTTGAAATCCAACGCCTTCTGGAAATCAAATTCAAGATGGCATTGTTGACATCCGTGCGAGAAAACATTGGTCGGCTGTTCCGTCTTCTTCTACCTCCCCACGATTCTCTCGCTACTATTGGCTGAATGTGTGAGGACGTCATGTCGCATTTAATAATGGCGATGACGTCATGTAGCGTGCGATAATATACTGGATTATGCACGATTCGGGGTATCGAAAAGAGTCGTTTATAATGATGGTATACAAAAAACATGTATACAACACCTTCAAAAGTGTCTTTGGCGTACTAACTTCAAAATATCGTACACGCCTCTTTTCGTATCCCCGTTCATCAAGATTTCAATTATAATATTAAGACTCTCCTGTACGTGTTACGTAAATAAGTATATTTGCGGCGTAGCAGAAAAGTGAGTACATATTGCAATTCATACGCGTTTGCTTTGAAAGATATGGTCTCGTTCACAATTAATATAAACGTAACGTAAATGAAAAAAAGTTCTTAATGAGTGGAACACTTTACATGAACGTGAACGCACACACGAGATGTATCCGTGAAAGCTCCCTTACTGTATTACAGCAAAATGTCGACAATTTATAGCGTTTTCGTTAGAATTAGTGGAGTTTGCTTGTATGTATTTGGCATTTGAGTCGATTGTCCAACTTTGCCAGCTTGCTAACGATGTCACCACGCCTAAGCCTCGCTTAATTTCCACGCTTGAAGAGAGACTTGTAACGAGCATGACGTATTTCCATTATAGTCTCTAGGAAACCGCCTGTTTCAGTTTTTACCACACAGTTACAGAAACGGAGACGGTTTTAAAGGACAGCTTCAGCTCTATATTCGCGCCGATTGGGAATCGATCCCGACATCTCATCCACAAAAGCTAACACGCTGTCCATGAGTTACCACAAAAAATATCACGAAGTTCATAAGAAAACTAGGTCGGTTTGCGAGAGAATAAGTTACCACTCATACCATTCATCCCATTGATTGTTCATTAAAACTCCATAGAATTATTCATGCCGCAGCTTACGAAATAATTATTATTCAAGCAGGTTTGCCTCAACGTTACAACTTTGCCTCAACTTTACTAACGTCGTTTATTGTATATAGAGTTTCTGCTACGAGCATTTTATTGTATTGATATCAGTGTGTGTTCATGTTTGTGTTCACGGTCGAAGAGAATAGTGCACCATGTTTATGTTAAAACAAATTTATGTCCTTATATCTACTTTAAAGTTGTCATTGAGGATGGCTTTTGAGTAGTTAGTGCATTTTTACTGTGGACATTAGTTTTCAATTTATATTGTTGTTTAAATATATATTGATTACATATGTCGCTTAAACATATATTATCTAAAAAATTAAATAATTTCTTATATTTACGCAAACACGAAAACAAGAATTTCACTTCCATAAAGTACCCTACATTGCTGTTGATAATGAATAGTTGAAAAATATGATTAGAACTTATTATTTAACATGGCTTTTACGTGGTATTTGGGTTTTCATAATTATGAATATTAGAGTTTTATCATTACATATTTTATATACAATATATACTGGAATTCATTTCTCAATAATACACTCCTGGTATTTCGTCATAAAACGTAAATTATAAATTTCCTTCAACAGATACATAGAATATTCTAAATGCAAAACAAAAAAGGCTTGGAGCTACTATACTAACGGGGATCTAACGGGGATCTGTAAAAAGCCACCTAAAGAAGTAATAAAAATGGTATCGTTTTGCAGTTGATTTGAGGCGAAGTCGATATCACAACCATATGAAACGCTGGATAGAAGAGAACATAAAACCGAGATATATGAACGCAATTGCTGTATAGAAATTATAGCTTGTGTATCCATGTAGATTCAATTCATTTTAGTGGGGAATATCTTGCTGGCGTTCTTTAAATTCGTGCACTATCTGTTGATAGTATTCAGTTAAACGTTTTACATGCGAACGTCGGCCAATACTTTGTAAGCCCCTTGTACTAAACGTATAGGCAACCCGAGCACACACGTGTATAACGGGTTGAGGAGCGTTCTGTCATCCAGGGGCGGTCGCGTACATGTTCCATCTTTTATAAAGATCGGGCGGCTGGTGCGGTGTGGTGCGGTCGAAAGTAACGCTATCCTTCCTTTATCCGCAAAAGAGACCACAAATCAGGCTACGGGGAAGCGAAATCGAAATTGCGGCTCTCCAACAACGATCCCCATAAAGCTGAGCGACGGCCTGCGCGCGCGCCTCGTTCGGTGCAAACCCCATCTCCCATCCCTGTGCCTCTCCACCGTGCATGAAACCCCCTTCCCACTACTTCAACGCGCCACCGGCTGAGTTATCTCAGGGTCGCAACTGTTGCCACTACAGAGACACTGGCCCGGAGAACACAGGGTTCGAGTCCTAACAGAGGTGGAATTCTTATGCTAGATAGTTGATTATTAGTGATTCCGGGCGCGTCAACTACCGAGGTCATTTGTCCCGTAAGTATAATACATGGTTTTTCTTCATTAGTTGCCGGTATTCTTTCCTCGATGGATGGAGAGATCCGACGTCGGCCTACCGACGGCTAGCTGGATTTTCCTCAACAAGGTATCTCCCACCAATGGGCACCGTCCCTGCTGGGACAAGCCCTGAGCTCCCGACTAGTCTCCTGGCATGTGTGGAAGTGTAGTGCATGCTAGTGTGTATGTGTATGTAAGGGGTGACCATAGGAAAAGGAAAAGATCGCGTGCGGTCCGCGGCCCGTTTGTTAGGGTACTCATCCGGCATTCGCCTGGTTTTCATAAGAGGAACCACGGAAAACTATCGATTAGAGGAGCCGGCTACTAGAATTCTTCTCCAGACAGTGACTGAATTCGACCTAGCTTATAGGCTAGTGTCGAAAATCCTGCTACTGTTGGGACTCGAACCTACGACCTCCCGGTCAGAGGCACTGCAGTAATTATACTAGATAAATTGGTCAAATTCAACCGCTACCTGGAGGAGAATGCCAGCGGATGGCTAACGTGATTGTTAGATTTCCGAGGTTTCTCCGATTAATACAACGAAATTCGGGATCAATCAAAGAAGTATGAGAATATGCACAATAACATATAATTACATTTTTAAGTCAAAATAGAAAATGTTGACTTGATTTTCCCTTAGATCCTGGGTATGTAACAGAAACACAGACAGCTTTCACTTGGCCGGAGGTAGCGTAGTTTCTTTCAATTTCTAAGCATTGAAAATTAGTAAAATTGTATTGTTATATGACAATTATGTGTTGAGAGTTTTATTTATTGTTCATTAACAGGGATGTGCTATTTTTAGGAAAACAACTCAGTGAGGTTTTGTTCAGCTTAAATATTGTCGTTGTTGGTCACTGGTATGTATGTAATCGTTACGTCAATTTTTTTCTTTTCCTTCTTTGTGCCGGTTTTTAATTAAATTGTAAGGAATTTTTAATTAAAAATTGTGCTATTTTTCTTCCGACAGGCCTCAAATTTTATTTTTTTAAGACGTGAACTCATTTCAACATATTTGCGTTTTAGTAACATTCATTGAACTTATAAATTACACCACATAAGGCATAAAGTAATTTTTAAGATTTCTGCACGTTTTTGGAGTATTTCAATAATTTTATATTGAAATTACTTAAATAATTATATATTTAAGTTCTTGAATTAACATTAATGTTTGTATTAATCTAGAATTGTTCTCATCTGTTTGTTTCGTCGTCTTTCTTTTGCTCCACCGAATAGTTCTCTTTCGGATAAAATGTGTGGTCTTTGTACTCTAGTTTAATTTTTCAACGTTTCCTGTAACCACATACTCTTCATTTTATTTCTGTTCACATTTTTTTATCTTACTCTTTAGTGACACATTTACATTTCAATTGAATGGTGTATCATTGATACATACGTATATTTACTAATAAAGTGATTACTTAATATCGACTCCACATTTCTTCCCTATTATACATTTTATTTTTTCTTACTCTCTTGTCTTTTTTGTCCTGTTCCTCTCGTTTTTGAGGTTTCTTCTACTTTCCACACTAATACCTCCCAGCGCTGTCCTTCGAGAAACTCTCCTCTTTCACAAGCAGAGCTGCTGTAACCACAGTTGCCACAACCCCTCCTCTTTCACCGCTCGTCCACCCCCTAATGGAGCCACCTCCTTTTCACCCCTGCCGCCACCGCCACCTGCCATCCGCTTTCCCTTCTCCACAGTCCACCCACACGGCTTCCCCCTCCCCACCTCCCCCTCTCGCCATCCTCCGCGGTCTACGCCGCTGCCGCTACTTTCTCTGTCCTCACCCTTCCTCTGTCCTCGCCGCCACCGCTATCTCCTCCGTCTTCATTCTGTCATCCATCACCACCGCCACCACTACCTCCTCCGTCCTCACCTTTCATCTACCTCCGCCGCCAGCGCTATCTCCTCCGTCCTCACCGCGTCCTCCACCGCCTCCACTACCGGTACCTCCTCCGTACTCACCCTTCCACTGTCCCCTCACCGCCACCGCTACCGGTACCTCCTCCGTACTCACCCTTCCACTGTCCTCACCGCCACCGCTATCTCCTCCGTCCTCATCCTGTCATCCATCACCACCGCCACCGCTACCTCCTCCGTCCTCACCTTTCATCTACCTCCGCCGCCACCGCTACCTCCTCCGTCCTCACCGCGTCCTCCACCGCCTCCGCTATCGCTACTTCCTCCGTCCTCACCCTTCCTCTGCCGCCGCCGCATCCGCTACCTCCTCCTACCTCACCGCGTCCTCCACCACCGCCACTACCGATTCCTCCTCCGTCCTCACCCTTCCTCTGTCCTCGCCGCCACCGCTATCTCCTCCGTCCTCACCCTGTCCTCCACCGCCACCGCTTCCTTCTCCCGTCCTCACCTATCCTCTGTCGCCGCCACCAACGCTATCTCCTCTGTCCTCACTGCGCCCTCCACCGCCCCCGCCACCGCTACCTCCTGCGTCCTCAAACTTCCTCTGCCGCCGCCCCCGCCAACGCCGTCCCCGCGGGCGAGGCCCCGAGCGCGCGCATATTTCCCGCCTTTTCTCCGCGAACGCGGCCCGAGTTAAGCAAAGGAGCTATATTAAATTTACGTGAGCATAAAACAGCGATTGCAGCGCCCTCGGACCGCCGGTGCTCTGGCGTCCGCCACCGCCGCCACCGCCGCCACCGCCTCCGCCGCCGCCGCCGCCGCCGCCGCCGCCGCCGCCACCACCCCGTCGCCCGGGGAGACACCACCCCGGGAAAAATGGTAATAGCTGGCGACGCGCTTTCATCACGTCACGGGGGTTTATGCTCTGGCAGTTCCAACTTCCCGCCATCAGCGGCGCTCCCTGCCGCACGGCAAGAGCACGCACCGCCCACGGGCGATCGATGCGCCGTTCCATTGATGAGCACGGAGGGGGCGTGGCGCGGAGGCTCTCGTTCATTGATTGATTGTGATTCCGGGCGCGTTGACTAGTATGGTCATTATTCCCGTAAGAGTAGTGTGTGTTTTTGCTCGGGAGGTGGTGGTGGTGGCCTTCCGTCGCTGGAAGGCCAGATCCGGCGCCGACCTATAATTGGCTAACGGGGCTTTCCTCAACCAGGTATCTCCCAGCATCGGGACACCGCCCCAGCCGGGACAAGTTCTAAACCCCCGACCGGTCTCCCGGCATGTCAGAGTATGTGTGTGTAAGGGGTGAGGATAGAACAAGGAAGAGGAAGGAAAGATCGCGCGCGATCCGTGGTCCGTTTGTAAGGGTACTCCTCCGGCATTCACCTGGTGTTGATCGGAGAAACCACGAAAAACCACCGATCTGAGCAGCCGGTCACTAAAACTCTCCTCCAGATAGAGACTGAATTCGACTTAGCTGAAAAGCTAGTGTCGAAAATCCTGCCGCCGTCAGGGATTGGAACCTAGGACCTCCCGGTGAGAGGCGCAGCTGTGACTTCTGTTGATGCCCTGAGCCACCGCTCCCGGTCGCATGCGCTCGTGATGGCGGCGGCGGAGTACACGCGGTAGCTGGAGATTGCTCCTGCGAACGATTAAAGTAATGGCGATTGTGGTGTTAATAATGAACATGGAAATTGTGTTGGCGCAACCGTGACCACAGTGTTAGCGTGCATGATGATGGTGATGAGTATAGTGCAATGATACGAAATGATGTATTAGACCAGCAATGATGAACTGCAGACAATAATGGGCCGAGAAGACGAGGTTTATGATGATGATAACTATGATTGATTTTCACAGGATGTAAATTAATTGAATTTCACAACTATTTAATAATTCTATTTTAAGATTTCCACCGTACTTTGTTTGAAACTGCAAGTTCGTCTATGGTAATCTTCAGCTGCCTAATTTTTGCGTATAAAAAGTGGGAAAGTATGGACTATGAGAGTATTATTGCCTAGGGAAACACGAAAAAAAAGATGGGAACAAAATTGCTAGTAAAAATTACTGCAGATTTGGAAAATTCTGATCACGACAGACGAATGAGGGTAATCAAATGAATGAAGGAAAGAAATCAAAATAAGCAATTATGTGCTATGAGTACTGATATAGCATGCTTACAAGTCAGAACGCTTGTAGCATGTATATCTAATTTTCCATCCTTCTCTTTTTCACTTTCCTGGTGTGGAATTTTTTTGTCTAATTGCGGTATGTTTACAAAAAAATCAACAACATGGGGTCGATAGCTTTGTTGTTACCCACGAGTTAGTTATGGGTCTAGTATTAGGTATTGCAGAACTAAAACGCTTATACCACACGACCGGTGAACTTCCGTAGATATATTGCGCCTCGACCGAGGCCCGTTGGTCGCCATCATTCCATCTCCCGGTCACTAACCTTGCAACCATACAAAGTGTCGCATTTATTTCAGCTTGCAACCGGCCGTTTTTCTTCCGTTCGACCACAAACACTCAGACGAAAAACGAAGAATCGTTCGCCAACTTTTGTAGTCCGGTTATTTCACACAAGAAGAATGCTTTTCTTTTCACGACATCAGAATTCCATCTTCCACCGCTAAAATTTGTAAGAATAAATCTACAAAAATAAGTTGACGTTAATAATAGTCTAAATAATTATTTAAATATTTTAAACGAAATTATGCAATTTGATATGGTATTTTAAACGCAAATCAATATGTTGTAAGGTTGTAGTAATGGAAAATTAGTTGAGTACTGACTTGAACCCTTCCTATGTTCGTTTTTATTCGAAATCTCATTATAAAATCATTGGAAATGCTTGTTGGCTAGATTTTGCGAAAATGTCTCTAGATGATCCTTCAGCTTTATGTACCATTTTTACTAATATTGAAAAAGTTGTTTTTGCTATTATCATGTCTTTGTTCTTTTGGAATTAACGTTGGCGTAGATTCATTTTCATCCTGAATTCCTAAGTTAAACCAATATCGTAGGTAATTGACACTTAATTGAAGTTCATTTGTTGATAGACACTGTAGATACCCTAGTTAACGTAAATATCGATCAGTCTTCGTAATACATTCTAGTTCAATCCCGACGCAAAGAAAATTCATCCCCGTAACTAAGAATAAACAGTTGTTGCTAAACTCGAGTAACGAAGCAGCGCTTCAGCTAACGATGTTGTGCGCAGCCACCAAAAACATCCTCTCTGCTCTCTTCTCCAAGCTCCAAAGCCATGAAACTATGACGACGAGCGCTTTCTTCTTGTCTGACTCCCCACTCCATGCGGGACGCTCGTTTCTCGTCTTATAGTCTGGGCCTCCTCTTTCCAGGCATCCGCCCCCTCCCCCTACGTCGGATACTTGGGAGCTGACAGCTGTGCCTCACTAGGTTGAAACAGCAAATGCAGCGTGTTCTCTGTGGAGAGTCAAAAAGCGTGTCTAGATTCCAGACCCCGCAATTCTAGAGACAGCGTAAATAAAACTATAAATGTTTCTCTTCATTTTCTCGCAACCTTTTACGGGTTTTTGCTATACTTACAGCAAATAACAGGCAAAATTGAGTGAATATCCCGAGCGAATATCTGCTACAAACAGGAATGTTAAGCACAAATAATGAATGTATCACGAACTACGCAACAAATGCGGTAGAGTAGAAGTATTAGGTTAAGAATTTTAAGAAAAACTGTACTGCGTAGTTATTACATAATTATTTTATTATGGTCTCAAAGATCTATTTAAATATTAAATTAACTTTGAGGATTATTTGCACTATAAATGAATACATTTTAGATAAATATTAATTTTTATACAGCCATTTCTCCCCACTGCTCCAGACGTGGATTAGTCCATATATGTTTTTTCTTAGCTCTAATATCATAAATTGTGAATTTCATACCCTAAAATGTATAAACATTCTAAACAACAAATGTAAGCAAGTTTTGGAATACCAGGATGCTATGCGTTGATTTAACCGAAATCCCTAAAGCATTTTAAGCTTCTGTATAGAGGTAAAAAAAGTTAGTGTAATTCACGCTACGTTTCGTTCAATATTTTAATTGTTATTTTAAACACATTATTTGGGTTTATTTATTTATTTATTTAACATCAAAAATAGTTAAAAATGCATTGTTCCAAAATTGTCACAGTAAATAACAGGAATGCTTGGTATTTACAATGACTATTTACTATGTATGTTAACATCGATAATTCCCCATGGTAGAATTACTAAACATGACGAAACTAATAATAGCTTATCTTCTTACGAGATATCAAAGTTACATTAAGTATTCCATCGTTATTTTTGCCTTATAGGGTCATTCGGACCATAATATAATTATGTTTCGTACAAAGGATTTTCGTATAGTAAAACAAATGTATCACACTCATATTTTGCTTTAAATGAAAGGTAGTAGGCCCCAGATCTATTTTTGCTTGCTATTATTAACCGGTTTTTATAGAACAAACACTTTTAATAAAATTGTAGAATTAATCGAATGATTTCTCATCTTCCGTCATTTGTTATTCCGTTATTTGTTTCCGTCATATGTCATTGTAAGATTGTGTCAAGACCATCAAGGAGGCCACAGTCTAGCGCGAGCAAGCGTGTATGAGTATGAGGTTACAGTTAGCGAAGTAAAGATAACTAGTTTTTTGAGTTTGTATTTTTAAATTCAATATATTAGTGAATGTTTGTCAATTCAGAATCCAGCGATCGTTTGAAACATGTGACCTTTTACAAACACAATTACGTGATTACATTTATAAGTAAAGCATTATATATTTAAATTACGATGAACAGTAGGGTTTTTTTGATATAGTCCACTATAACACACAATTCCAGATCTTAGTAAATATAAAATATTTCAATTACATTTTCAGAACAATGTTTAAAAAATGTTCACAGTTAATACGGATTATAATATTTCAGAATTTGCAAATTTCGCTCATTTCATTAGTCTTGGAGAAGAAGTATTCAACAGCATTAAGCAATATTTTGGAGGTTTCGATTTTCTTTAAAGTGCGCACAGATTCAGCATGTAAAACAATTTTGAACGTAATGAAAATCATGTGCATTATTAAAAATCTAGAATTCCTTTTCGACAAGAGCTGCATCGCCTGTTTCCTGTTTCTGCCCATATTATTTCCCAAGCAGCCATCTCCACCAGATGCGGATCTGTCACCGTGACTGCGAGCGAGAGGTATCGGATCGCCCTTTGCGGCTGTGCCTCATTTCTCGCCCATTTCAATCGCGACCCCCTCGCCAAAGCATTCGCTCGTTAACAGCCATCTCGCCTCTACTTGTTCAAATGGTCATGCCCCGCGGGCTTCCCATGTCGTCGCCGGGGACATCTTCCCCGCCACCGCCCCGCCACCGCCCCGCCACCGCCCCGCCACCGCCCCGCCACCGCCCCGCCACCGCCCCGCCACCGCCCCGCCACCGCCCCGCCACCGCCCCGCCTCCTCCCCGCCACTGCCCCGCCACCGCCCCGCCTCCTCCCCGCCACTGCCCCGCCACCGCCCCGTCGTTCCGCCACCGTCCCGCCTCCGCCCCGCCACCGCCCTGTAACCGCTCCATCGCTGCTCTGCCACCATCCCACCACCTCTCCGCCACCTCTCCGCCACCTCCTTGCCATCATCCCGCCACCGCCTCGCCACCACCCCGCCACCGCCCCGACACGGCCTCGACATGGCCCCGCCGCCGCCTCGTAACCGCCCCGTCACCACTCCACCACCGTCCCGCCACCGCCCCACATCTTACCTGCCACCTCCCCACCACCATCCCACCCTTCCGCCACCTCCGGCCACCGCCCACCACCCTCGCCCCTGCTCACCACCCCCCGGTCCTTCCCGCCACCGCCCCTCCGCCCTCCCTCCGCCCCTCGGCCCTCCCGCCCCTCCCCGCCCCTCCCGCCCCTCCCGCCCTCCCCGCCCTCCCCGCCCCTCCCGCCCCTCCCCGCCCACTCCCCCGCCCACTCCCCGCCGCTCCCCGCCCATCCGCCCTCCCGCCACTCCCCGCCCCTCCCCGCCCCCTCCACGCCCCTCCCCGCCTCTCCCCGCCGCCCCGCCACCTCCCCCGCCCCTCCCAGCCCCTCCGCCTCTCCCCGCTCCTCCCCGCCCCTCCCCGCCCCTACCCGCCCCTATTCGCCCCTACCCGCCCCTACCCGCTCCTACCCGCCCCTGATGGCTCCTACCCGCCCCTGCCCGCTCCTACCCGCCCCTATTCGCCCTACCCTTCGCCCTACCCGCCCCTACCCGCCCCTACCCGCCCCTACCCGCTTACCCCTGCCGCCCTAGCGCCTAGCCGCTAACCGCCTACCCGCCCTAACCGCCCCTACCGCCTACCCGCCCCTACCGCCCCCTACCCGCCCCTACCCGCCCCTACCCGCCCCCTACCCACCCTACCCGCCCCTACCCGCCACCGCCTGCCACCGCCTGCCATCGCCTCGCCACTACCCCAGCACTGCCCCGCCACCCCCACCCCTCCCCACCACCTCCCCACCACCGGCGTCCGTTAAGCCCGCTCTGCCGGTTGGGTTTCCTGGCCACCGTGCGGCGATCTGTACTCTCCTGTCATCTCCCCGCCGAGAATAACGCGCTGCTCAGCAAAGGGATCAAAGGGGCAGACTCGTGCGGGGAAGAGCGAGATGGTCATCTCCAGGCGGGCGCAGGGGAAGCCTGGGAACGGTGAAGGATCGGTCGGAGCGGGACATACATTACGGGGAGGATACGGCAGAAGAGCAAGGAAGGCGAGCGGGACATTCGGTGAATGAGCGACTCGCAGCACATCCAAGGGACTCTCGAGAATGGATTTTGAGGAAGGAGTCAAGGGCACTATGGGGTAAGGATATGAAATGTCGCTAAACGTGTGGAGGCGTGAGGAAAATAGAAACCGAATAAAAACTTGTGGATTTCTCATTTAGAATGAATATGCGAGGGTAAATAAGCTGTATATAGTGGGAAGGGAGTACAAAATATGTGAGTTAGAAGGGCTTGGTCTGGAAGTGAAGTAAGAAAGCGGAGGGAAATACAGAGAACAGGTTGGACGGGGACTATAAATGGAGTAAGGAAGGGGAGGAAGAGACAAAGAAGCAGGGAGGAAATGGAAATTGAATAAAAGAGGGGGTAGGCAGGGAGGAAAGGGCGAGGACATGAAAGGAGAAGGAGGGAGAAGGAGGGAGAAGCAGAGAGGCAAAGGCGGTACTGGAAACTGAGTTAGAGCATAAAGCAAGAGGCAGAGAAGGAATGGCGGGGACTAGAAAACGAATAAGGAAAGGAAAGGGAAGGTGAGAAGGAATCAAAGAGGGAAGATGGACTTAAAAAGGAGAAAGGGATGGGAGGGGAGCAAGAGTCAGAGTTGGGGACTGAAAAAGGAGTAAGGTAGGGAGAGGGAGTGAGAGACAGAGCAGGAAGGGCTCGACCCTTCCGGCCGTGCCACCGGCCGTGCAAATACTGGCCCTCGCACGAGGGAAGGGCGGAGAGAGATGGAAAGGGCACAGCTTCAGCGGTGCTTAGTGGAACGGGACAGACCGCGAGCAAAGTGGCGTGTGCCCCGACTGTTGCTGTGCTTTGTGACCCATTCACTGTACCTCGCCCGACCTGGCCTCTAGTGCAGCCAATGCGGCGGATTCTCTCTCTGATGGGACGTCATTCAGAGCTCTGTCGGCAGCCCTCAATGCGTAACACTTACCTGCCCGCTCGCCCCCCCCCCGCAATAGAGGGTGTACCTGCAATAAACAGGGTTCTGTGAGAATGAACCAAACCACGAGTTAGTTTAAATAACATATTTATTAAATCCATTTAAATTGTAAAGTAACCCATTTCCATTACCATTTATTTCATTACAAAAAATATGTACATTCTGTGCCCATGTGTGTTTCATTCTTCACACAAGCATCAACCACACAACCTACAATCGTCTCCTATATTATTTCAGTAGTATACATACCTGTTGCGGCTGTCAAACGTAGCCAATCTTTAAAAATGAGGTGTCTAAAGAAAAAGAATTTTACGGACACATGACGAATTGCACTTTGACTTTAAAAATATGAAATATTTGCTTAAAAACGCATTTCAATGTGCATGGTTCTTAATGAAATGTTTTTCATGCGTAGTCTACAGGATAAGATCTTCCTTAACATTTATTACATTTTATTTCTGATTCGACGCTTCTCAATTCTACTCCATCTGTTCAGGGCCTGTAGAATCTGCAACTGTATGTGAAATTAAACTAATTACTTGATATTCTACGCGATTGAATTACACGAGTGTACCCCTCTGCTCGAAAACAAAAGTTAAATAAGAATGATTTGTATTTACAAGGGTGTTTTGTAAGGTTTTAATTACAATGATACATATAGAACAAGTGACCAACGAAAAGAGGATCTTGAAGAAAATAATATATTACAGGTTGAATACGGAAATGAAAAAATAGGGAAGAGGATGGGGTTTAACATGAGAGAGTTCTAGCAGGGGTACGCTAGTATAATAAAAATACAATATCTGGCGCAGACATACTGAGGAAGGGAATTTTGCTTATTTTTATATTACGGGATTATTTTTGGAGATGGAACGTAGTATTCAGTTGCATGCTTAATATGATCTATTGCATACTCGTTTGTTTTTGTCACTTTACATTGTCTTCGATATACATAACCATGAAGATAAAATAATATTTATAATCGTTAGCATACCATCTTAGTTTTGTTTAATCGGTAACTAATACTCTATCTACAAGAAACTATTACAATGTTTATTTGATAAGCACATAATTTTATAATTCAGTTATTAACTTTGCTTAAGCAAATATGTTGACTGTCGAAAGGGACAATATAAGTTTGAGAAAATATATTTCTTGGGATTAATGATATCAATAAACCCCTCTCTAGATGAGTTAAGAGCCAAATGCTTTGTTTTTAGTTAGTAGAATATTAGCCGACCCCAAATAATTGGAAAATTAAAAATATCAAAATACGTGAAATAAGAATCTATTTCAAAAATTTCGTCCAGTTTTTAGATAGAAATGAGAAAGATCTATTTTTCATAAAGAAAGAAGTCTTTTGTGTCTTTCTGACTACGTATTTTATGGTACAAAAATATACTGACCCCTACTCAGCGCTAAAAGTTCACAAACGGAATTATGAAGATAACTATGGGATGGAATATGCAACCTGATACTTCTCTTCATAAGCAAGACAAAAGAGCGCTTGTTGTCCAGAACGGAACGAAATATCTCATTCCTGGTCTCCCTTTGATCTCGCCAAACTAGGCAAAGTGAAAATAAAAATGTATTTCGACATACACACAAAACACATTTTTCAACAACAACAACAACAACAAAAGATAAATACGGGAATAATAATGATTCATGTTTTGTAAATGTAAACATTTTCTTAATGCGATTAATAATTTTTCGACTTCTAATAGATTATTCTATGGAAACTGCTCATCATATGGTCAATATATCATCAAGAATATCTGAGAATAACAAGATTGTAAGGCAAAACATAAAGTATAGCCATAGTTGTGAAGATTCTTGTAATTCTTAAAATTCTTAGATTGCAGTAGTAAATTGTTGTCACAAACCCCATGAACAAGGGACGAAACTTTTACTTAATAGGTCTTTCGCCTAAAAATGCCCCATTTTCAATTTGTGTTTTTTTATAAAGTGATTTCCAAATTGCAACTCTGATACAGTGGTAACCATTTGAAAATCTCAAAATTTGTTAAGGGTCAAATTATTGACTCATTAATGTTCAATCAATATTATTTTAATTTAACATGTTGGAAATGATGTACAGTGTGTGAAATGAGTACAAGTTTAAATTATGTACAATGTGTAAGTCCAAAAAGGTACCTGTTTATGAAACATAGCAATGTCACTATTAAGAAAATGTTCTCAGTTTATGCTTTAAATAGAGAAGATGGGTAAAACACTCTCTTTGTTCTACTCTTCACCACTAGGTGGCCTAAGACTACGTTTTACACATTTGAGACATGTGATAAATCTGTAATTCTTGCTTTTTAACGTGCTTAACATATGATATTAGTGAACCAATGGGAAGTTACAAGTGCTCTTACTCTGATATTTTAAGCAAAAAGCGTGTTTCTACTGTCGGATATAAATCATTAGAACAGTTTTAACACGAGGTTTGTAGAAAACATATGAACAAAAAGATATATTACTAGATACCTCTTAACTTTGAAAGTTCTCTGCCTCTAAGCAGAAACTTTCCTCTACGGCAGATAGGATAAGACGCATATAGGAACTCTACTTATTCTGAGGCTGCAAACTTTTTAAATTTTAAAGATATTATGCTGATGTAGTGCGTCTGCACATCACAAAAACTGGGTTAATGGGTTCCAGGTTTTAATGGGTTGAAATAAACTGACTGATTTAAAAGAAATCGAGCCCCAGTTGGTGCGCCATTTTGAAATAAACTGCAATTTATACTCAAACAAACTTGGTCGAGGGAATCTGAAAATCAAATGTCTTTCTATCTTGCTACTTTATTGCTAGAATTCGCTCAATGAAAAATCATATATTCATTTTACAAAAACATGGAAATTTATTAAACAATTTAAAACAATTATTTATATTGTATAACTTTACCCAAAATAAAAATTAAATGTTTGTCATGACCGTTCCAACCTTATGTCTTCGCGCGCTTTTTCGGCCATCTTTATCCATCTCCGACGCCGCCGTTCTCAGGTCCAGACACCATCTTCTCTCTTCTTTTCGGAAGCTCACTTCAATTACCGTTCATCAGATCAACAAACTATTTGCTGCTAACATTCCAGTCCAATCACTGACAACTTCGCCTAAGCCCTCAATGTCCCTCCAACTCGTTCACATGAAATATTTTAAGCTCCACTGTCACACTTAAGAGTTCCAATTTTGATGTTCTCTCAATATCCATTCCCTAGTAGATGCTTACAAGTCCCCAAAGAAAAAAACTCCTAACATTAATTGGAGCACGATCCGTTCATGAGCACGGCATCAGTCAGAATGAATGTCTCTCGTATTCTTTCAGCCCTGCAAAGCTCGGTTCATAAATTCGATTGTTTATTTGCAGATAACATTTGATGTACTTTCGTACCTAGCCAATCTCTAAATTTCTTGCAAAACGAACTAGCCGTCTTCACGACTGTCACTGCTTTTTCGGCCAACCCCAGAATTCTATATAGAATTAACTAGCCGTCTCCGCGATTGTCACTGCATGAATATGTTGACCTTGACGACGGCTCGCTTACCGTTGCTATGCTAGCATATTCACATAATTTATCCCCTTTAATTGACGCCATTTATAATAAATATTGTACAATATTCAGTGACATATTGGTATGTCACA